>JAPYZR010002128.1:0-30414 GCA_030522945.1 Trichopria nigra
CATTTTTTATGCACGTACGCAAAATTTCAGCGAAATCGGTACTAAAATGACCGAGAATCCGCGAGGACAAATTTCGTTCTGTAATGTCGGTATTTAGCAACCCCTTAAAGATCTATAAATTTAAAATCTAATGCTTATAGCATTATTGTTTTGTTTAATAAAAAAGTTTTCTAGGTTTCTACTTTTTCCTATATTTGGTTCTTTAGTCAGTATTTTAACATTATCGTAATCAAAGCTGTGTTCTAGTATTCTTGTTTTTAATCGTCTACCATGCAGTTTCTCCCACAAACTGCACAACATATTGTTGGCATTTTATTAGATATACTTACCAATTATTTTTTTCATATATGCCTTTATATATGCAAATAAATTGCAAACAGACTTTTATTATTGTTATATATATATTAAGAGGGTTTTAAAGTAGAACAGTTACCGACCGAGTTTTTCAACAATAAAAGTTTAAATAAAAAGTGATTGAAACGTTTTTTCAAAATTTAGGCTTTGGAAGGGTGATTCTATTAAACGAGAATTAGCCGAAATAAATTATTTTTGGTAAGAGAAAATAATTTATATCGGATAATTCTCGGTTAATTTTGAACCAATTTCAGCGATATTTTTTTGAAGATTATATATGTTATGTAGAAATCACCCTTCCAAATTTTGAAAAAATGTTTCAAACCTTTTTTATTTATACTTTTCCTGTTTTGAGGTTAAGTCGGTAACTGCTCTACTTTAGAACCACCTTAAAAAGCAAAAATATTATTGACAAATCGTTACGTCATTTTTGACCTTTCATAGTGATATAACGACGAGGGTAATTTAGTAGCATCTGCTCGCAATCGTCGCCCGCCAAAGTCTCGAAATTGACCCTTTCCGTGTATAGCCGGCAGCTTTACGTTGGCTTAGCACGAAAACGTTCCCCGTAAAATATTTTTCAGCTAATTTATGATATTGCTTATTACATCCGAACTGCGTTAAACTGCTATCGGCTATATAATCGCCGAAATACTCGAATATTTCATTCATGCTATGCGACTATAGCATATTAATGCATTCGTTTGTTTTTCTTTCTTAGATTTCATTTTATTTTGTATATATATATATCATTTTTTAATTTCAATACCTGATTAGCATTTCTCAAATATTATTTCACTTTCAATGAAAAAAAAAACGTGATAATTACATTTTTTTCATTACATGGTTAATTTCCATTGTCTTTATTCAATTGCATCAACCGTTCAATATTTTCATCACGTTTTAACTTCGTCAACTTCTACATTCGATTGTACTTTGTTGTTAATTCATTCTGTCAGTCCTTCATTAATTTCTTATGTTTTTGTTGTATCATTCAGCAATGTTATTCAATTACGACTTTCTTTATTTACTTTTCGTCGTTTTCTTCGTTTCGCCGATTCATTTCATTCAGTTTCTTCGTTTTTCTCCATCCATTTGATTCAATCGTTCTTTACAGTCATTTGTTCGCGTTATTGTCATTACATTTATTCTACCAATTTGTTTCACTTCTTCTCTACTTATTTCTTTTTATTTCGTTTTATCGCGGTATCGCTGCTGTCATTCTATTATATTTATTTTCTCTCGTCATTTCATTCAAATGTTTTCATTTATTTATTCGCGTATATTCACTTTTATATTTATTTGATCCCATATATACTCGTATATCTTTATTACATTTGTTTATTTATTTTTTTCGCCGTTTGGTTTAAACTAAAAATATAATACTATATTTATGTCGTTCTTTCGTTGTTTCATCAATGTTCAATATGAATGTAGAAACCTATAGACTGTGTATCAAAAATGGTAATAGATACATTCGTTTATTTATTTGGGGCTAAATCAACAGTTGTTTGAGGCTAAATCAAATATATATATATGTAAAAAAATACAGTATCCTCTCGGTGGAAGGGGGAGGAGGGATTTATTCATACTCTCATGTTTCATATTTATATTTCCTATTAATTATACTCAGTTTTTATGTAATTAATTTCTATTCTTTGACTAAATTGATTCACTATACATTCAATAGTTCATTTATTAATTTCTTTTATTGTTTTCATATATATCATATAGAATTTATTAACCATGATATTTTCATATATTGCATATACATTCTTTCCCAATTTCAATTGTTGCATTCACGTTATTATTTGTTTCATTGTTATATCTACATTATTATCTTCCATTGTTCATTCATTTCTTTTTTCGCGAGCGCAGTACATTTCATTTACACGTTTGCTTATTTAATTTTTAATTTGCTTTTCACATTTCGCATAATTCATTGCCGTCATTCGCCTCATTACTTCCGGTGAATAGATTTACAAATATACTCCACTATTTACGAAACAACATTTTATTCCTGGCTTATAGAAACTTTGACATGGAATGTTCCCAGAGCGGCTCTTCATTTCCTGTATATTATTCCAATTTCATGTCATGGGGAAGGTTTATGTTTATGTATTATATTGTCAGTGAATGACTTGGACATTGATTATTGTCGTTAAAAAACTTACAGTACTAATTAACAATTATCAATTAACAAATAAACACACGCTTACAATTGTTATATACGTATATAAATATATATCAGTATATGTTCTATATATAGATTATAGTTTCTATATAATCTAGGGTTTTAAGTATTTCCTTTTGTGCTTGGATACTGTTAAACTTGCAGGCAGTTGTTAAATGGCATTTGATCGTAACATTTCCATATCTCGAATGCGTGAATAGAATACAGCTGATGTTAACTCGGGCAGTAACTAATTTATGTAAATCGTGCTTGTTTACATTACCGCTTTGTCAAATAATATATTATTATTATTATTATTATTATTACTATTACGTTCAAAGTAAGCTCGAAAATCATTGTTCTGCTCGGAAATCCCGCATCTCGTGCCAGTCTACCCTACTAACAACAGTACATATATACTCTCCGTAAATCAAACGTTTTGCTGGCTAAACTATACATTACAATGTATTTTTCGTGCATCCGATTACAATCCAGAACCTAATTTCATAAAATATGTCAGTGAAGATAAGGGCGAATATATTGTATTGTCTCCTACGTAACGTAGACTAAAGGGATCATTTTTTATAGCGAATTCATACGAGAATAAACGTAATAAACCCTTCGTCTCTATATATAACTTTTGATGTCTAATATGGTTCCGTTCTTTACTCCCTCGTCACGTTAAAAGAAAGGATGTAGGGCAACAACATTCTTAGTACTAGACAAACCGACTGATATATATAAGGGATTGTATAATAATGTAAAAATTTCAAAAATTAAACAAATTACGGCCACTATTGGATACATATATTTTACTTATTTTTATACATTTATATTTATTCAAACAAAACGGCATAAAACGGAAAAGAAGATTTAATTATTATTTATTAATTTATATTTATTATTTACTTTACTGAAGGGGGCCTTGATCTAGGCCGAAAATTTTATAAAAAAAAAGTATTTTGTTGAACAGTGCAAGATAGTCATGTTTGTGAGATGTATAATTTTCACAATGAATCTAAGAATAAATTCTTATAAGAAGACCTAAAATTAGGTTAGGTTAAGTTGAAACGTAAAAATCTTGGATAATTTTTTCTTTCCTTGTCTGTTATTTCCGTTATACTAAAAAAAAAAAAATGATGATACTATAATTATCACTTGAGACATGTAAACTACACCCAATCAGCTAGGGACACGTTCATCGTATGTCTATTATTCGTCCAATTTTCGTCCATTCGTACGTGGACGAAAATCGGACGTACATTGAACGTAGAAGATATGTACGAATAATTGACGTCCTTTGTATCCAGTCTGGACGTACAATGGATGTACATGTTTTATCTGTGATGTATACAAATTAATTTAAACGCTTCAACTTTTAAACTTTTATTTAGCCTTTTAGCCTTAGTTCAATGACATTCTGTAGATTCGTAAATCTTGCAGGCTTCCCTTAAATGTTGCGAGAAACTTAAAGATCGTAACGTTTTAATCAATATATTAATATTATTATACTATAATTTTTAATATTGTTTTAAAATTGTTTAAACATTTTTCAAAATTGTAGATACTTTTAACACCGACAAAAAGGGTTACGCTATTTTGGATTGACTACTTATATTTCTTAAATTTGTCTATGTATATACAATTATACGATAAATATAATTAACGCAATACGTCGCCGAGGAATCGAACCATGTATTATTGGAAATTTCCTTCGGACTCCAGTGCACTGAACCATTAAGTACTTCTTAAGGTCGGGTGATGGTCGACGTTTCTCGGATCAAGATATAAAATGGATTTTATCGTACCTATAAGCTAGGAAACTGATAACAGTCCAGATAGGTGGAGAATATAAAATCCAAATGTTGCGAAAATTATAATGCAATATAAATAATTTTATTTGTCCTCATTATTTGATCTTAGAATCTGATAACCTTCATGTGTATGGTGCATATCCAGTTACGGTTGAAGTGATGACAATGTTCGAACGTGCTTCCACTGTTCAAGTTATCAAGATGCCACATATATATATTAAACATTTATAATGAGCTTTAAACGCTTTTCTAATGGCTAACTTATCTGGAATAGAAAATTAAACCTCTCGTTTTTGGCCAAGAACTTTTATGATACATCGTATATGATTTTAAATGTAATGATTTTATGCGGATAAACTGTTGGTAAGTGCAGTTCCATGAACAAAAAATATCATCATTAAAAAAGTATCAGTAGATAGTACAATTGTTTTAAACTACATTGACATTATGTTCATAGTAATTATTGTAAAGTATACATCTTCAGGAATTATTCTCTATGCTTTCTGTCTAAAGGATACTTCGTTCCTCAGATATAAAGCATGTCTTAATAATTCCTGCAAAAGAAAAGCACATCATCGAATGAGATGTTGGACTTTGTTATAGCTGGCGAAACACTTTCCCTTCAGAGAACATAGAAGAGAACAAACAGAACTAAGGTCTACAGAGATGGAGACAACGAAAAGGCAGCGAAAAAGTTGTGATGGATGATCCTGATGTAAGTATTTGTGGTATTCTTCCACGGCCTTTTCCTCTTTTTTTTTTCTCCCGCTCCACCTCTACCTGTGTATGAACACATACACGTAGATAGAGGAATTGCAAGACGGTTCTTTTCGTACGATTTCTTTTGACCAGCGCACCCGTCATTGTACCCAGCCCCGTATCAAAGACAAGGATGGATGAGCAACTGGCCGAGATCCGTCGCTCTGGGTTCTTGATAACGAACAAACGGCGACACACGTGTATCGGCAACGAGTATACTCGAGCCCGTGCTCTCGAGATTGAGACGAGCGTTCACTCGCTTTTCATTACTCTTCCCATAGGTACTATCGATCATTAGGATCGATGGCCGTTGCCACGGCGGGGCTCAGCACAAAATCTAGATTTGTATATAAGTGACAAATGAAAAAAAAAACGGATGCAATTTTGAGACGATACAGAACTTAGGAGGCGTCGTATATGATGTTGAGTTTTTTGGTGAATGTAGCTAATCAGAGAATGGGAAATGTTCATTTCTTATTATACGCTATGAACACACCTGGGAAATTAACGAAATGTTTAAAGCGATTTTAGAAAAACATGTTTCTAACGTAACAATTATAAATAAACCCAGCAAACATTAAAAGAAATATTTACATAACATTTACATAAATATTTCTTGTTACATAACCGTTACATAGTTGTTACGTAACCGTTACATAATTGTCAAAATTGTTGGGATGTCATAATGAACAAAAAAAAAAAAAAAAAAAAAGAATGACATACTTTTTTGAGTGCATACGGTTATATGGCACTGATCAAAATGTATTCTGTTAAACATAATCTATTCAGTTCAACTTTTTTCAAAAATTCACAATAAAAAAAGAAATCATCAGGAAGTTACTTTGAACACTCATTATAAATTATTGAACTGTGGAAACAATCCTATTCCTGCGTTGTTTCGTCAGTCTGTTCGAGGTGATGGAAAAGAAGGATGTATTATTTGAAAATAGTACATTTCACTACTAGTGCGGAAAATACAATTTCCTGCACGGCTTACGAAAGACACATTTATCGATAGTATATGCGGAAAATTCATATTATACATATATCATTTCAATCATGCAAAAGAATAATTTTCATTAACGCCGAGTTGATGATTTTATATATATATAATAAAATTTTATTTGAAGTATAATTATATGTAAATAAACTTTTTTCAAAAATCTATTGTTATTTTAATTTCCGTTACGTTGGACAATAAGCTTTTAAAATTTAATTAAAATTTTCACCGACCCATGCATTTCTACTATGTCGAATGTGGAAAAACTCATTGTTAATAACAATTATCCTTTATTTACATCCCGTGTACGCGCGATACAGAGGGCGTACCCTTAATTTACATGTCGCTTGCGTTTATCCATTCTCTGTATACTTTTGTGAAAATACTGTATGAATATGAATCATAATACCAAACAATGTAAATATACATTGTATTATCATGCAGGAACATATATATATGATAGCATCCTGACATTTAACGGTCACCAAAAAATGATCATCCAATCATGTAACCTTTGTATTAAATTAATTGAAACCCATATTGAAATAAAATGATAAAAATTCAAATATAAACATAATTATTGCACTATTGTGCAAGTTTCATAATAAACACACACGAATGGGTTTGAATCTTATATTCAAAAGTAATAATAACTGGTAGAGTTTAGATTTTAAATCCACATAATCAAAAGGTCATTGGAAGAGACAAAGAATTTTTACAAATATTATGCGTTTTTGAAAGTATATACAACAGGTGATTCGACTATTAACCTAATATATATACCTGCTCCATTATCGATTTGATCTTGTTTACTAAAATAAATGGTGGATAAAAAGCCGACGATCAGCATTGAAAATAAATTACAAGAACGTAAGAAATTCCCGTTTCACGGATTGCATCATTTAAAGATCACGTCAAACTTTGGACGTTCTCGAAATCAGTTAATGCAAACTTGTTAAAAAGTAAAACAAAGTTCTTTCATAGAGCCGTTAAACATTCTGGTTGAAAATAGTCCGCGCCTTACAGTTTTTCGTATATAGGAGGAACGGCCTGGAAGAATGCCAGGTCGATCATCACAATCTATATGCTGGTGTCCGTATTGTCGTTTTTCTTGTTTTAAAGAATTTTCTTCATTCCAGTTGAAATTGAATATGTAGTTTGCAGTTTTAAATGATGGGGTACATCTTTAAAAATTAATTGAAGATTATAATAAAATTGACTTGTTTCTGGTAAATTATCGTTCAATCATTTTTTATGCGAGATTTAGTGATTTTCGTCCAGAAATGATTTTTTTATTACACGAGTATAAACATTTCGAAATTTAAAACGTTCCTAACCTTATTTTTAATTTTTCGGTTCATGCAATATGACGTAATATCTATTCATTATATCTATAAAATGTTTCACGAACAAAAATATATTTCACGTACTAATATAAATATTTCCCTCTCACACTACGTGTCAAATCACGATGTTCCACATTAGCTCTGAGTTGATTGCTTTTGCAATGTGAATGCATTTGATACACTATACACGCAATCTCTGATTTAGCGTCTATTTACACGTACAGGCGATAAAGGGTTAGAGCTGTTGATTTAACGCGAAAAATCAATTTTGAAACGCAAACGCATTCACCAATTTTAAGATTAGATTTCATGAGTCGTTCTACTATATATATAATTATGATTATTCCATCACATCAAAAGACAAGAATGAAAACAAATCGTACCAGATTATCTAAAATATAAATATGTTCATTGTTGCTTACTTTCTTCTCCAATGACTCGTGACGTATAATTATTGACGCTATTCCGCCGTCATCACAATTTTTTTTCTTTACTATTCATGAATCTGATATTTGCATCAATTAACATCACGTAATACGCATTATACATATAATATAACAATAATATAGTAACATTTATTTAATATTTCGTTGTATAAATAAATTTATTATATACTAAGATTTTCGAGGTCGATGATTGCGAATCTGATATCGAATTTTGATAATTCAAAATGGCGGCTCCAAGACGACAGCCAAAAACAGAAGCATAATTGGATTTCATTAAAAATTAGTCTGCAGGAGTTTATTACATATCACTGGTTGGGAATCTGACCTCAGATTTTTAAAATTCAAAATGGCGCGTGCAACATGGTTTTGTAATATTAGTGTATTTCGACAAAATCCTATACAGGCTTCGTATACAGTACTCGTAGGCGGTTTATGTATATATATTATTTTAGCAAAAAGTCCAATAATATTTCAATTTTTAATGCTATCTTGAATCCGGCATTTCGAATTTCAAAGTAGTTAATCAGTCGCTGACGACTCCAAAAATTCTTGTATGCCAAGTTTTATGAAAATTTTTATGAAATGTCAGGATTTGCAGAATGATAATGGACCTCCATTATTGTACTTGACTCGTTAATGTACTCTCAAATCCCTTTCAATTAAAGAATAAGAGGTCCAAAAATGTATAGTTCAAATAAATTATCGTCTTTCACGACGAAGTATCTTGCATCAGAATATACTCTAAATAAATATTATATATCATGAACATACACACATACACACACGCGGTCCGCGTGTGCTTGAACTTGAGATAGAATCATCAGGAGACGCGTGTAATTTGATCAACTTAACGGCAGCATGTAGAACGGACACCGAACTGATTGCATATGCGATTTACGTTATTGTGTTTCCTATTGTCATACGATTATCTGTACGTTTGCAGAAACCCAGGTGGAAACCGGTGTTCATTAGAATGAAGAGGGCGAGTGTGAAAGAAAGGTATATTAATTACGAAGCTCTCAAGGAAATGAGAGCTGCTCGCGAAAACGGCTGAGGGAGTATTATTATTATTATGCTTTCCGTTTAAATGCAGCTCTCCCGATGTGTATTAATAATACGTGGCTTACGTTTCTTCCATCATCTCTCGCCTGCTATTGTTTGCACTCGCATTGCCCGCTTAAATATCCGCGAACAAGGTCCTTTTTAATCAATTCATCAAAAGCCCTTTCGTTCTTTGAATGAACCAACACACAATGTTTAGCCCGATTACTCATCACAGCCCGGAACAAGACGTTGCAAGAATTGTTAACTTTCGAGGGTCGATCTTCGAACACGTCTGATATATATATGAAATCCTACATTTCCTTGTAAGTATAGAAATGGGAAATCCAAAGGTGAACACGATTTTCAATATTACACGTTTACTAACTCGGTGCAAACTCAAATTTCTTTATGAAGGAATAATATCGTTGAAAGAATATGTGTGTGTGTGTATGTAACAGAAGTTGGAGGAACAGAAATGCGACCTGGACACGATCTCCCCGATATATACCCGTTGATTGGTTGCGGTGCAATATAATGTCGTTCGACCACGTACAAGACCCGCATCTAACCGCCGCACCATCCAGGATCGCATTTGTTTCAGATTCGTGTTACATTGACCCGAAAGTTTATAATAACCCCGCCAAACTCGGGCTTAAGCAATTGCTCGGTGTATACGTATACGACGAATCGTTTTGCGGTCCGGAACTTCCGGCGACATCTTTATACAACGTGACCCCATGTGTCGGCAAAGTCCATATCGCCGTATGTACATCCTCTATATATATAGACGCACTGAAATTCGAAATGGATTCGACATTATTCATTGTATAACGTCGTATCTAATGGTTTCATCTCGTATATGAGTTCTTATCGAGCGGCCGGCGTCCCCATTCGCGAAAGAATCGCGCTGGGAAATCGCGATAGTGAAATAACGTTACGACATCACGATTACTTATTCCCTGATGTCCCTATATATATACCGTGTTGATATACCCAGGTATATGTATATACCGGGAGGCGAGCTAAATGTATGTTGCGCCGCACAGATAGGTGAATAGGAATTACCGTAAGCTTCCTATATCTCTCTCATATATTGCATGACGATTTTCCAACTTGGCGGTATAGTATACACAGAACGATTCTCGAAGAATACGTCGAACTGTGCATGGATCTCGGTGAATATTGTTGTTTTTCCTCTTTTCAAAAATCAATCGCTGATTTCAAAAAGAACCGTGAATGGAAATTGTAGTATATACATTTTCTCGAAACATTATTGGTTTAAAATGAAGATGTGATTCTTTTATATTTTTTGGAATAGTTTTATATATTGCGTTGATTTTTTTTTTTTTTTTGTTAAAACAAATACATTTTCGAGAAATGTAGGATTGATTAAAAGTTAGCAGTATTGATATGGATATGTACTGCAGTAGTAAAAAAAAGAAAAAATATATATAAAAAAAAAGAAAAAATATATATAAAAAAAAAAGAAAAAATTTATAAAAAAAAAGAAAATGAAAATTGGCAAGCGGAGAAAAGATGGTAAAAAATTGAAAACTAAAAATATTGAAAATTAAAAATAAAATTGAAAAGATACAACATTTTATATAAAATTAATAAAACGAAAATTGCTAAAAATGGTTCAAAATTATAAAGCTGCATGAAAATATATTTTTTTTATCCCTGTGCTAGTTCCTCCAGGTGAAAGGAATGCAATTTCGCCGACGACAAGGTAAAAAGTACTCCAAGTTCAGTGAACGAAATTCTAACCTCAACCATACGTCAATCGTCATACTATGTCACTCACACTCTGCGACTTTCAGTCACACGCCTTTCATAGTTTACTAAGGTCTTATGTAATATAATTACTTTCATACATCAGAACATCCGTTTGGCGTTTTCAATTCGAAAAGTAAATATATATATATATATAGATACATCCTTAATGGATGTAATCGTTCACATACGGTTTGTTTACTTCTGATGATACTTTTTCAATTTTTCTGTAGCATTATCTCGATCATGTTATGTACGATCAGACCGTTTTCCATCCAGAATCCACTATAAAATATGAAAAAAAATTATCGTATTGATAGTTTGAAATCGACTTAAAATCGACTTCAGTTCCTGAGGTTGCTAGCAACTCGTATTCCATTTGTCGTTGCACACGACGTATGTTTGACAAAACCTGACATTTATCATCAAAACTAAACTTTTCAACGACCTAGAGTAAAATAATTTTAACGCAATTACGATAAAAAACAACAAACATTAATATAACGAATGTTGCAATCGTGTATAATGTAACTGGGCATTTGCATTTTTGCGCTTTCTATTGTCCAGGGAAATTTGCCATCCACCGGTGATGATGGACATTGATCACTTCGAACCGACCCTCGTAAATCCGATTAACGACTTCTACCAGTCTGAGTATAAAAGCCCTCGAAATAAAGGCTACGGAATAATCCAATCATTGGAATCGTGAACTTGTTAAGCTACGCATCGATCTGGGGACTTAAGAAGATCACCCCTTAAGGACGCGGTTTTAAACTCGAAGCTCACTGTGAATGACCGATGCTTTTTCTGCAAGGTTATCGCACGGTCAGTCGGGTCGCATTTCTCTTATATTTCCTAACGTAGTGCTTTGTAATTTACCAACATTAGAATACTAATAGCACCGAACCTTATGGCAAGGTTAAGTATATATTGCCATAAGGTTGACAATCTTATAGCAACATTACTTAACCTTGACATAAGGTTCGGTGCTATTAGGTATAGTTTTCAGGTATTCAAGTTGAAAGGACATTCAGTAGGTACGAGCTTAGTTTTTTCATTGCAATATTCCTGATGTACGACTTGTACTTTTATGCATACTTGTACGTTTATATATGTCTCTAGAAAAACAGGATTAATTCTTCTAATTCGGAAAAAAAATATTCTACATAATCTAGAAATTATACTATGTATACATATACTACATATACTATGCAATGTACAGTATATATACCGTCTTATATGTAAATGCGACGTATCAAAAATATTGAAAATCGCCACGCAACATTTTTGCAACTCAATTTCAGATACATAATAAATAAATCAATGGTTGATGCGTGTGAAACAGTGGAATATATATCGTAAAAATCGTTAACCGTCGTCATTTCATGTTTATTTATTTTATATTTAATGAAAATCCACTGCGGCCGAGCGCTGAACATTTCGTGCTTGTTATTATGAGTTGTTTATTTCGATAAATTATAAAATACTTTCATTAACGAGGGTTTTTTCATCTTACCATTATATATAGTTTGGTTCGCGATATTAAAATTTCCCACATTAACTCCACATATTAACGTAGGAAATTTACAAAATAACAGTAGTACGGCGAGAAATCCTATAAAATGGCAGCCCTATAAAGATAGTCATTAAAGGCCAGTTACAATATCCATTGTGCAATACGTTATTAATTATCAATATTTAATAATGTATTGTATAACTTATATTTGTATAATTAATTTTATATAAAAATTTATATAATATATAAATATATGAATTTATAATTTATATTGGTATAATTAATTTAATTAATTATTAAATTAATTTAATTAATTATTAAATTAATTAATAAAATAATCAATTAACATAATCTTTGTATTAGTGGATAAATGAGGAAATTCATTTGATAAAATCAAATGGCATCATTGTTTTTTTTTATTACTATATTTGATTAAACAATCGGTTATTGGTTATCGATGCGAAACAAAGCATAATGTTCCTAACGGAAATAGTAATATGAAGCCATTTTCGACAATTTTTTTGTAATCGATTCCAATTTACACCAATTATCAAAAAACCAATATTTTTAGCGCACTTACAAAAATTAGCATTACATTAATTTTCATTTTTAATTTCAACAGAAGCGGAGATATTCTTGTTTAAATAATTAGTATTGTACACTTGTTTCAATAATTACTGTGTGATTTTTAGCATTTGTGAATTGTAATCCACCTATCGCGATACCTCGATATAATCTAATGTCTGCGGGAAAAAGCCGGAATATAAAAAATATTGTCGATAACGAAGACACGTCAGTTATATCTCTGAAACGACGACAGACTGACTGAGGGAGATACCCAATTCAATTGAGTTAATAAGCCACACTGTCAGGGTCCGGAAATATATAAAGCATACTTTAGGGGCAAGAGAAATTGGACCCAGGAAAATGCAGGTCAAACGGCGTGAAAATGCGGACCATGAATCCAATCAATTTGAACCTTTCTCCATCATGACCAGTTTCATATAACGAGAATCACTCTTTCTCCCTCTTTCACTATATAAATATATATAACACACTCTCTCTCGCTCTCTCTCTCTCTCTCTCTCTATATATATATATATATACATATAGAGAGATGTATATATATACAATAAATATTCAGTCATTACGTAAAATTGGAGCATAAGGTTGACAAGGATATTTATCGTATCAATGAAAATGATTACGATGATATGGACGATGATGTTGATGACGATGCTGACGTTCAGAATTCCACCGCCTTGTTACTAGCGACGATAAGAATGATGTTACCAAGGATTTTCGTGACGTGGAGATGATATGGATGATGCTTGTGGCGATGTTGATGATGGTATTGATGACGCGATGTTGACAAAGATAATTGACGACGCTACCAATGAGATGTAGATTTCAGCACAAATGACTAGTATATGTGACTATTGAATATTAATTCTGATAATGATGCTGATGACAATGCTGATGAGAGTGTTGTTGACCGTGCTATATAGGTACTAGTATCGGGTGGTATGTGCATAGAACCAGTCGTATACGAAAATTATAAGCGTTTGTTCGAACAATTATATAGTATATTATTTGTAGAAATGCGAGCAACACGTTGCATAAACATTTGTAACTAACATATCACTCGTCAGTTATTAATTAATTCTTTGAATAGCCGTGTAGTACGAAAAATGACACTTATTTTGTAAAAAATTTCAAGTATTTAACCGACACGTAATATATGCTTCTGTAATTGAATTACGACGAGGAAAATTCTATAACACGAATTTTACGTGATGACAATGCTTGGAACACCCTAAAAAACACCCTAGGTGGAGGAGGAAATTCATTTGATAAAATCAAACGGCATCCGTGATTTTTTATTACTATTTGATTAAACAATCGGTTATTGGTCATCGATGCGAAATGAAACATAATGCACGTAACGGAAATAATATTATGAAGCCATTTTCGACAATTTTTTAGCGTTCGATTTTAATTTCAAAATGAAAACTTAAAAAAAAAGGCCAATCTTAAAAGGTACGTGTACAATGGACGTACAATGTACATTGAATTGCAACTGGTCTGGACATCCATTGTACCTTCATTGTGTACGAACAATGAACATGATTTTTTCCTAAAGAACATTCATTTCGAATGAACAACATTGTTGGTCCAATGTACGCTTAATTCATGTACGCTGAAATGTACATGAGACTGCATGTCTATTATTCGTACGTCCAATTTTCGTCCATGGACAAGGCTAATTGAGAGGCAGTCCTTTTATTATGATGAACACTCCTATGCATAAGGATATCTCTATCCAAACGTTTCCATCTTTCATTTATAATTCTTTAAGACTTCGTGTCCGTTTATCCAAAAACATGGAAAAATTTCTCAATATACACGTATATATATAGTTGGAACAGATTTTGATGCGTGGCCAGGAAATTTACGCCATCTTGAGCGGACAAAATTGATCCGCATAATTTCTATCCGTAACGCGGTTAGCGTGTATAATTAATTACCGACGTTCTTTGACTACGCTATATACTATACACTATGGATTATTGGACTATTTGGCCGAAGGACTGAAAATCCAGCAGGTACGCGAGAACAAGCTTGCGGCTAACGAATGACTAAGCGTGCTTCTGGCGCTAATTATATAACAAATGCCTTCGAGAGCATCGGGGCCTCCCATTCGTGAATGTGTATATAGTCGTGGTTTGTGGCGAACGGTGCATTGCCGCTCGATATTATGCATGTATGCACCTAAAGTCACATATCCTTCTTCCTTGTATCAGCGAGTAAAGAAAGTGCGTGTATGTGTAATATGCAGCACTGGACGCCTCCGACATGATAGTAATAATATTCATATACATTACAGAGTGTCTCTTATGAACGATAAATGTACGTTTATTCGAGTCAAATATCGCAATGTCAGCTGTATACATCGATTTATTATGTATTTTTAGCAAACATGATTGAAACACATTCTCATATATTCTCACGCATGTACAATATATAAGATATATTATGGTGCTCAGCTTAAAATATGCCAGAAATTATTAGTTATTTTTACATGTGAATTCACGCATTACATATTCGAATACGCCCGGGAAAAACTAAATACGTCTGCGAGAAAAAATAAGAAAGAAGAAAAGCTGCAAACAGTTGCGGTTACGCAGCGCGACATTCCGCGCCACCTAGCGGTAAATGTTGTCTTATTACTAAAATGGTGGACGATACGGCGGATACACGAAGAAAAAAGTCATATAAAATCGATGAATATATAATACTTTGTGTCCGCCATCTTAAATTTAACAAAACTAACCTCAGATTCGTAATTATAGCGGCCAAAAAAAAAAAAAAAAAAACCAATAGATTTTTAGTTTGTTATCAGATCCTAATGACTTAGTGCGATTTCGAAAAATTTCATTGTATCGATCGACGTTTTCATAATAATTTTACGTCAATGGAAATACTACGTTTCGAACAACGAATTTACGGAAAACGACGAAAAAGTGTTGAAAATTACAATTCGAAATAGCGAACTTCAAAAATGTCAAGTTCGCGTACTCTTGATTATATATATATATATATATATATATATATATATATATATATATGTATGTATATATGTATGTAAGAAATAAAAGCTGAGGGCTAGGTAAAATATTGCAGGTTCGAAAGAGCACGATACGTATACGAAAATTGCGTTACAATGTCTTGCTCTCAACAATAATAATAACTCATGATCCAAAATATGATTAGTGTAAGTGTGTATTTAAACATCAATATTTTGTCCTGATTTTAAGTAAAAGTTCGGTAAACTTTCTTGCTTTCTTTTTTTGGGTCTTGACCTAAAAGCTCCTATATCTTGTTCATTTATGATGACTCATCGATAGAAAATTGCAAGCACGTTCGGAATGTCATAAACATACACATGTTTTTTTGTTCCATTCATAAAATACAAATGATTTTGTTCAGGAAAAAGACCTTTGGACTTACTATGCTCGAGATTCGGTTGATCTATCATAAAAGTTGGGTATCCCGCGATCCCGATATGTTAAAATGCTTGCTTTTATATATATAATATTATTTCTGCTGTCTCGAGACGAAGGTCCAATATATATTACTGACTGCGGTCCAAGTTCTTCGTGTACATACAACAATGTCTTTTCTTCCGGAAGTTTCAAATAATATTATCCTACTTGCAAGTTTCGAGACGAATTCAACTTCTTTCAAATTCACGGGAATCCCGATAAACATTCCAGTCCTATTGAAAAATACGGGCAATAACGTAAGTGTTCTATATATTTCTGTTTTCATGAATGTATTTATGCGTGAATAATACCTACGACGTAATAACAAACGATTTATCGTTGTTTATTGAAAATTATACTGAAATCAAATTTTAAACGGTTAATCGTGAACGGAAGAATCAATTTATTACTTATGTTTGAGATTTATAAGGATATGAATTCCGTTCGTAAAATTTCGACGTTCAATTCTATAGGGAAATTTGATAATCAAGAAATTACTTCAAGTACTCTAGAGCGGGTATAGTAAAAATATGATCTTTTTTTTTTTGAAAACCCAGTTCAAAAGGTAGCCATTTGACAAGGTTACATCAAAAAGGTCACACGAAATTACAGAGGAAAAAAGAAGCAATTTTGGATGTAGCGTTAAATGAGAGATCGTTGGGAATTGGAACACAAAAAATGGTTTTTGGTCGCATTTGATTTTTTTACCTCTGTAATATATTTTATTTATCTTTGACTATAAACCTATACAAATATGTACCATATATATAAGTAATGATATATACACATAATTCTATGTCGGCACAGAGACAAAACCCACATGTCATTATTATCAACATATTCAATCTATGAATATTATAAATTTGTATAATTGAAAATTTAAAGAATACAAAATGGTGAAAGACCTTTCATTAATTAATTCGGTACAATTATAATAATGCACATCACTATACAAACGTAGAAAATGCGAACAAAATGGAATCTTCCCCAGAATAATAAAAGTTAATACCGACGCAACATATATAATTACACTTTTATTTGTTTTCACCCTTTACATACGTCAGAACTGAAATATTAAATACGTTTTTCCACATTCGCGTCATGCAAATTGGACGTAATAGCAAAAATATAAATCAACCGTCGCTACGGTGCAGCTTAAAAACACACAATGCTTTTAATTGAATTACGTACCATTCATATGTAATAATGCCGCGTTTTTATTTACCTGGAGACATATTTATATTTTACCTACACGAATTCTACGAGAGATTTTTTATCACAACGTCCAACATTTTATATCGCGTTAATATTTCTGATTGTCGCGGTGACAAGTGTCCAACATCCCTGGGATCTTTTTAAAAATGTGATTCAGCAAAATTATTTTGCGTCTGATGTGAAATTCACCGTTGTTCGATAATAAACTTCAACTTATGGAAACCGTAACGTCACGTGAAAGTTTGCGTAATAAAGTATAAAATATTTCCCATTAAACGAGTGATTTCACACCCGAGCTATATATGTATACGCGTCGTACGAGGACTTGTACGTATATAAGGTATAAATGGAGTTTGGCCCTTTTCACGTATCACGCCAACTCTTCTCCCAGTAGCGCGTATATATTTAACCTTTTGCATACTATCGCATGCCCACATCCCGTGCAGGAACGTCTCACATCAAAGTATCTCAAAGAAACGTCTTGATATTTACATAGTCCCAATTTTCTCGCATCGTATCATCCAGAGAATTCAGACGCTATATACGTGGTGCGTCATGCCTCCGCACGAAAAATGCCGCAATTCCGTATGCGCTTCGCATATTTCCTCGAAACGTTTAAAGTTTTTAGAAATAGAAATTTGTACCATTGTCAGTCGGCTTTCTATTGTTCCATGTTTTTTTTTTCTTTTTACTGCTTTTATCAATTTTTTTTTTTAGATCACTTGCAAGAACAATTAGATGATACTTGTAAAACGTTGATTGTTCTAAGTAAACAATACAAGAATATATATGCAGGGTGGACTAAATGAGTCTATAATGGGAAATATCTCGAAATAGAGGCATAATACAAAAAAAAATACTTCAGACAAAAGTTGTAGGGGGCGAAGGGGGACATGCAATGGTATCATTAACTTTGACCTTGAATTCGAATTTCAAGATTTATCATTAACTTTGACCTTGAATTCGAATTTCAAGATTACTTAGAGGTTAAGCGGTTTTTTTAAATGGAAACCCCTATTTTTTATCCCGGATATGGAAAGAGCGGAAAAATTTACGTTCAAAACGATATTTATACGATATTTTCAACAAAGTCATGGCAAGGTCGAATGAAGGTGAAATTTGTTAAAATTGCTAAATTATGGATGTTAGCTCGGCACAGAGGTGGGAAACAGCAAAATGTTTTTGAAGAAAGATGTCAGGAATGGAGACAGCCACATTCTGGTGCCGGCCACCTTGATATTGGACTAGATTTTTAAGGATATTCAACAATTTTCACAAATTTCACCGTCATTGGACCTTGCCATGACCTTGTTGAAAATATCGTATAAATATCGTTTTTTCAAGTAAATATTTACTTGAATTAAGAAAAGATTTTCTTGAATTACGTAAGATTTACTAAAAAGAAGGAAACAATTTCTCAATTCAAGTAAATATTTACTTGAAAATAACAAATTTTTTTTTCAGTGTATAGACATTCTACTATGAATATCTTTAACAATTTTTAAAAAAATACATGCATGGTATTGGGAATCAATTTGAGTTGACCTTTGATAAAGAAGTAAATAATACTACTATAGTTATTAGAAAAGATGATGGACTTCTAGATACTGTTTGGTACCATAAAAAAAACGTGGTCAAGAAAATATTTGCATTTTACCTCTAATCATCCTATCGATTATAAGATCGGTGTAATTATAGGGTAAATAACCGTGAATATGGATGTGGATGCACGAGATTGTGATCGATGACGGGATTCGGTAATCCATCTTCGAACTTAGCGTCGGTCTTTTATCTACAAACGTGCTGCTTATTTAGCAATGCACGTTTGCAACATTCTCTTGCGTTTTACACTTTTGAACGCAACAAATATACGATTCAATAAATTTGGTTAATAAGGGATCCTTTATATCTGATGATTACAAGTCGAGTCGACAAACATTTCCTGCTGGCAAACAAATGAGGATGTAATTACCGTCCCATCTTCAGTCGGGAAAAAGATGACGTTGTAGAACGATTAATCGTGCCTCAAGATAAGGATTGAGCATCCGATGATTTATGCTCGAGATTGGTGACACGCATCGGTAACCCGTCGCATTCATACGCGGATTAGTGCACGGTAATGCAAATGAGCCACTGTAGGCTAGGTTGCTTTAGTCAAATGTGTTGCATCTGCGAATGACAGACGGAGATGAGAGGGTATGGCGTGCAGGGGACGTCGAGCGTGCATGCATCATTACTTTGTAACCGGACGCGTTGAGCTTGCATTGCAAATGACGCGTATTTTGAATCTGAAATTGAAATCATTAATGAAGAATTGCATTATTGCCCTCCTTATCGCTGCTCTGGATGTTTTGCATAAATTCCATTTGACCGTTGTTTTGAATCGCGTGCCCTGATGCACTCGATACGATAAAAACTAATCAATGTGCATCGCAGGTGTATTTTTGGCATTTATTCTTCATTCATCGTCTTGAAATTTTTTTCGAAGCTTAATTGTATTTCCTGTAGCTCCATTAATTTCGATATTGCCAGTTTCGTTTAGCGTCCATTATAATGCATCCTATTCATTCTAATTCAATGACGACAATTGCGGGAATGCCGCAAGATCATATACAGGAACAATCATGAAGTCGACGGCGAACGCCCGGGATTGATACGATGGAATTACTGAAACCATCCTCTCAATCATCACTGACCGATTTCTGGTCAGACGCATCCGCGGCAACGATTTAATAACCAAAGTGCACCGGTCCACGACGACGGCGAATCTCGTGGGAATCACGGCGAATATCCACATTATTATATCTACACGGTTGTGTCTCGGGTTCGACGTACCATCGACTATACATGACTGAGATTGAATTTTTAATGGATTGAGGATAAAATCGAAGTCGGAAGAAAACAGACACGTGTGTGCAGTGGCGGTACGTGAACGTTATAGTGGTGCCGTTTCAAAGTCGATCCACTTCCGTGGGGCCCACAGAGAATTTATAAAAGATAGATGGAGGTTTTCGTCGCACACACTGCGAGTATCGCACTCCAATCACCTGCTATCCACGTTGAGAAGGTTATATATATTTTTTTTCATTTTTTTTTAATCCATCCGCAGCAATCGCAGATTTGTTGAGAGAATGCCGGAAAGACGTTGCGATTCGATTTTTAATCTCGGTTCACTCGGAATTTCCTCGGTATATTTTGCACTTCCGGAGTTGCGTTTCCACTCCTTGAGAAACTGGGAAACTTCTCGCTTTACGAGGGCACGAATTAAGATGTAAACTACTTTTTAAAGCATACAAACTGCTCGGAAAGTCGGTTCACGGGATCAGTACGTTATCCGGCTTAAGGTCCCTCGGGTCTCGCAATTTGTCTATCATCGTAAATGTATTTCGCAGTATCCACTTTTTCGATTAAATAAAAAAGTCCACGAGAGTAGATTGTAGAGAATTGCTTTGTGAATTGCACCAAATTAATGTTGATAATGCTTGAAATCATTATAATGTATAAAAGCCGCGAATTAGAAAGAGAAAAATCGAGAGTACACGCCAAAGTCCCTAGATTGAAACTGACAATACAACGGGACAATTGATTTGAGTTGGCTACGTGACGGTAATGCGAAAAGACTTTGGAAACGAGATTACGAGAATGGGTTTCTCGAATGTCACCAATAAGGAGCAACTGATCTAAAAATGGAGTTACTTAATCCAAATGAATAACTCAAGTGCCCTATCTAGTTTCGTTTTTTTTTTCTTCATCTTTTTCTTTTTCTTTTTCTTTTTTATCCCAACAGTTTTATCGCCAACGGGCTGATACATTCGCAATCTCTGCCGGAAATTAGATAGATCTTCTCTCGCTTTCATCTTAGCCACATTCGCCAAGTATCCGTATATAGGGTTCCAGCAGTATTTCACCTGTGCGCTGCCAACCCCTACTAATTACACGGTGCCGCCCATCGGCTTAACGAGTTTTCAAATTTACCCCACCGCTTCTTTAATTCTAATTGAAAGCGCAAAAGAAATTGCGACACAAAAGGTCGTTGAACCATTATTCTCGTTGGTCTTTGCTAACCACATTGAATTCTTCAAACTGTATCCTGCATTTACGGATGTATTTGTGTACATGTATCTGAATTACTTTTAAGAAATGAAGGTTTGCAATCATTTCCTTTTATTCTCTTATCATCGTGTCGTAAATATCTCCAGTTTTCAGTCAGAAGAGACGTTAAATCATAAAATACTCTGGAAATTTCTTGGATGGAAATTTCACGATTAAAGAGTGAAAATTGAACCACTCTTTACAAGTGAATTTCACTCTTTAAGAGGGTTATTTTACACTTTATGAAGTGAAATTTCACTCTATTTTAATAGATGGAGCCTCAAAAAAATACTCTCTAAATTTCACTCCATATAGAGAGTGATAATTGAAATAGTAGTCTTGTAAAGGAGAGACATTTTACTCTTTAAGAGTGACGTTTTACTCTGTTTGGAGTGTAAGCTCTCCGACCCACTCCAATATGCAGTTAAAATGTACTCTTTTGTAGAGTAGCTCAACTTTCCCTCTTTAAGAGTGAAATTTTAAGCCACGAAATTTAGACAGAATTAAATGCATTTAAGATAATGTTATCTATTCGATTTAATTTTAGATTATATTAATAAGAGTAAATTTATTAATTTCTTTGGAGTAACAATTGAGCTGTTTTAAAAGAATGAATTTCTCACATCTTAACGAATGAAATTTCACTCCAGAAGAAGTTACATTTCACTTTCGAAAGAATGAAATCTCTCTCTAAAAAGAGGGAATATCAATTTTAACTCTGAGAAATTTAGTGGGTATAATTACTACTCCTTAAATTTCTTGGAGTGAAAATTGAGCCATTAAAAAAAGCTCTATCTAAAGCACACTCTTTGTAGAATACATTGTAAAATTTCCACTTCACAAGGAATGAAATATCGCTCGTAAATGTGCGAAAACTTTACTTTTTGACCAAATATTTATATATTTTTGTAAAAATGTTTGAATTTGTATTGATATATGTAAAATCAGTCAGTTCTTACCATTTAATTATTTAAAAATTGTTTATATTTGTAAATGTTGATTATTTTGTATATTGTAAAACACAGTTATAACTGTGACGTGTCTGTTTTAAGTATAAATATTTTCAACCGATATAGGGTAATAATAACTTTGTGGCCTTTACAGCTGTAAATTTTTAAACAATAATCGTGGATATATTTGAAGTATATATAAGGAACAGAAATAAGAGATCAGCATAAATATTTGAAATTTAAGTAATGTTAAATAGATGTCTGTGTTTTGATTCCTTTTAATGAAGTAATTTTCAAAAAAAATTGTCGTATTTAGATATTGTGTTCTGTGGCTGATATATTCTTACATTGTATTGTAATAAAATTGATCTCCATTGTTGATTCTGTGTACCGTTAATCCTGTGAAGTTTTTTCCTTCTCCGCGTTAATATTTCATTCATGTTCCATTATTCTATATTTTTTAATAATCTTTTTGTTTCTCCTATATACATAGAGATAGCATCGCATTTTAATTAAGTGATTGAAGTGATAAACTACATTATAATATCAAATTTATCTTTTAATGGTGACGAGTAACGATTATGGAAAAGTTTCGTAACTGTTACTTTCGATGTGTGCAGGGAAGGTTTATGAACAATGCTGAATTTTGTTTTTTGATGTGTTCACTTCAAATCCTCTAGTAAACTTTACAATATTTAAATAAATTACACGAATAATGCCTGATTTAAAAAATTATTTTTGACATTATGTTTTTGTATATAATTAATTATCCTTCTTGACAATATTATATATTTTATGTAATCATTCTTTCTCAACAATTATAAGCATTAGAAAATAGTAACCAGGTTAATTTGTACAACGCATTATCTAAAAATAAGTATAATGTGTGTATATTGCAAAAAGTTTTAATTGTATCGCTCTTAATTAATGAGAATTAAATTAAATTTAAATTGTAATCATAGTTCTGTAATGGGAGGAGTTATGTTACTAGTTCTCAAGTAATTGTTATTCATTATTAACATAATTCAATTGAGGAATTTCATTAATTACGTATCCGATACAGGAAACGTGTATTCTACATATAGTTATTTCTCCTTAATTAAAAATAATTAAACCCTTTGGAATATTATCTATTTTTGATGGATAACGGAATATGTAAATAAACCATCAGGAAGTTACCGCCGAGTTTGTTCGCATAAGTTAATCAGTCTTGCCTTTCTGACCGCGATCTATTCTTGCACCAGCTTCACCGTAAATAAAACTAAGGAAATTATTATTTATTGTGCAATATTTTAATTTAATACAATCTGTTTCTTTTTCTTAATTACGCTATTTTTATTTTCATTTTCATTTCTTTTTATTGCAATTTTAAAATAGTTTCTAAATATCCAGGATTGAAGAGCATCCTTAAAAAGTACTGTCATTACGCGGGTTTGTTAATATTATAAGATGCACCTGAAGAGCACACTTATTATAACCTCTTCACGAAGGCACGCAGTAATTTAAAATCTTAATTAAAACGCCATTTATTCTTTACGATCATAATCTTAAAGGGACATTTTACGTGTGGGGGGGGGGGGGGGGGAAGTTAAATGCTTAATTTTTAAAAAAAAATGGTTATAATGGAGGGTTTACGGGGGAAAAGGGGGGAGAAAGGGGCACCTAGTGGGGAGAGAGAGAAAGCGGCTGGTAAAAAAAAAGGTGGAATCTGCTGGTAAGAAAGATTCCAGTACTACTGGCTGTCAGCAATCCGACAGACATAACGTCGTTAAGTTCACGTAAGAAGATTAAGAAAAATTCCGTAATTTCCGGACCTTTTGTGCTCTTGGGGCTTGAAGTAACAGGCCGTTGGGGAAAACTAAAATTAAAGAGGATAAGTAAGTGACGAAAAAGTTATACAATATCAGAATTGTAAGTATTGTATCATTTCTACGACTCTGTAAAGTTTCTCAGGATTTAATCTCAGTTTTTGATTTATGGTATTTTTCAATAAATTTATTAGCGGTTACATTTGGCAACAGTAGTAGTAGTATTCATTTTTAAAACTTTTATAGTCTCTTACCAAATTAAAGATGAGACGAAAAATCACTGTACAACATTCATTATTTATTATTTACAAAAATATCTGTTGAATACAATCAAAATTTTCTATTTCCTTTAAATTGGCCTTTAGATATTAAATGTCGAAGAGACGTAATATTGACATCATTCGGAAATTCATTTCTCGTATATTCTTGATTATATCAGGGGACATTCCTGATCACATGGACAGGGAGGATCATCGATCATATTAACACATGCCTCCTCGATGAAGCTGCCACGATTTCTAAGCAGGAATTATCAACTAAGTTATAAATTGATGGATCTGAGCATATTTGATGATGCTTGTTGACAGTTCAAGTTTTGTCGTCTCATATTAGGGAACAAAAGTCACTATTCATGTAAATAAAATATTTATTTCTTGTTGATCACCGTCATTCAAATGCTGTCCTCTTTTAATGAGTGAGAAGCGATAAGGGTAAGAGTAATAATGCCATCATTACCGAAACTCGATGTCAATCAAGGTGGCGAAGCAAGGTTGACGAAAACTTAAAAGAAATCTGAGAGAAGAAAGTGCTAATTAGGTGCAATAATTAAAAATTAGGCCATCATCATACAGTTATTCCGTAAGTTCAAATTAACAGACTTTACAGAAGGTATAAATACCCGACATTTTAATCAATTAAAATTGAAAGAAGCTACAATTAACAATTAGAAATGTACTGTCTAAATTTCATGGAGTGAAATTTCACACTTTCTCAAATGAAATGTCATTGGAGTGAAATAAAATATATTGGAGAGACTCGAAGAATTTACACCCCAAAAAGAGTCAAATGTCACTCTTAAAAACTAAAAATTCACTCCTTTAAACGAATACCTCTATAATCACTCTCTGTAGAGTGATACTTCACTCCAAGAAATTTCAAGAGTTTCGATTAGCCAGAATTTTGGACATATCGGAATTTTACCATTAAGGAATCCGAACTTTCGTAACTTTCACGATACAACCATTAATCTTTTGTACATCTTGAATTATTGCAATAAATTTACCTGATGTATATTTAGGCCTTTTGCATTTTGACCAGTCGGAATTTTGATTTGCATCCAAAATTTACTCTATATATAGTAAGATTACTCTAAAGTACATTTTTTACAATCTCTTACAACGATAAATTTCTGAAGAGGGTCACAAGGTATGGCTGAAACGTTAATGAAAGGTTTTAGAGCTTAATACCCAGTAAATTTATCCTTATAGATCTAAGAATTATATCATCTTTCAATTTATAATATAATCGTCATCAACAAAGGGTAAAAGGAGTTGACATTTTTAATTTATATCAACTATTATTACTATACATGTATGCAATTTTCGAATTTGATCGAAAGCAAATTTTTACATCATCACGGCATTTTGTCATTTCTTCCCTTTCTCTCTTGTCGAAAGTACGCTGAAAAAGAAATTTGGTCACTTTAACTACAGTTTAGTTATCCGGTGCGAACTTATGAATATTCAGTAATTCAGTTCAACAAACTAAAATTTAATTATTCCAACTTATATATTTCGTTAGTTGAACTAAATGTAGCAATATAAATGTTATTCCCACTACGTAACTAAAGTTTAGTTATATAATTATCATTGTTTTTCCAGTACAGTTTTATTTTTGTACTATATATAAAAATCACGATTTCTAGGTAACTCATCAAAAACATTTGTTTGTTATTAATGTAAAAATTCGCAGCGATGAACGTAATAATCATCCAATAATCGTTTTTTGAGGTACTTTATAGTTTAATCGGGCTAACGGATTTTCAATAAAAAGTACCTCATAGTTTATTATTGTTTTCCGGGTCATCACCGCGTAGCGGTTTAAGTTCGTCGATGTTTCACAAACATTGCGGTTTGTTTCTCCAGGGCTAAGCTTTATTAAGAAGCTTTATTGTGGATACTTTTTAGCTTCTTCAAGGCTAAGTCTCCGCTAAGCTGACACTATCAGTAAACAAATTGAAATGTTTGCCCAATGTCGGTAACTGAACCTGCATTGCCGACGAAATTAATTAAAAATTAATTAATTATTGTACAATACTAACTATGCTTCTGTTTTTGCTTCAAGTAGTGTTTCGATGCGTCCTCTAACAACCGGATATCTATTTAGATATCAATTTTGATTCAAGATTGGATCTGAATTTATGGAAGAATGTTAAGAGCACCTTAATCTCTAATTAGACAACGAATTAGCTCATAGACAGCATCTAATTTCCCTCTATTCGTTTTATTTCGTTGCACCGCCAGCTTAATTGTCGCGACTCGAGCACGTTACTTCGTTGAGATCTGTCATTGACTGCATACCGAAATCAACATGTGCTAACCTAACCTATTACACCGAAAGTTAGAAAGGTCGATATTTCACTCTCTATAAATTTCTTGGAACGAAATATCACTCTTAATGTCTTATATATAAGAGTGATATTTCACACTTCCTGGAGTAAATATCAGTTAAATGTAATTTCACTCCAATAAGGAATTTAGAGAAAAACGTTAGATATTTAGGCATAGCACGTAAAAGATGAATTGCCACGGCGGGAAAGCATAGAGTAAAAAAAAAGTACACGGTTACGCCGTGAAAAAGTGCTCAGGACGAAAGCGACCATCAGGAAGAAAAAGCTCAGAGGCCCGAGAAGATGATAGCACGACGGGACGTGAACGGGAGAAACGAACGAGGGCCGTTAATTCTATCGATAAAGAGGAATCGGACGAAAAATATTTCTGCCCGCGAAATCTCACTGCCGTGCGCGCCATTAAGGTGATAAGGTCGCTCGTTTGTTTCTGGGCGAGCTTTCACGCGGCGATATGGGCGTCAGGATGGAAAGGCGGACGCTTCGTCTTGCCAGTTCGTGGCCAGAGAGAAAAAGGTGGCCCCCATTGTCTCTTCCGGCTCCTGACAAAGAAGGCTCGATTATTTTTGCCGACGCGCGGAGCCCCTTTTGTTCGACTCCAACACCCCTTTCGTCAGGGCGGCCGCGGCCGGTAATGCGTTCGTTTCGCTTTTGCGCGCCCGTGATTTGTATCGCTCGAAAATCCCGCTGCTGAATGGGAAAACGCCTCGGTGATTTTCGTAATTGCCTCGAATTCATTCGGGAGCCGGAGCCGCACGAGCGAAGCATTTTCCTGATAAATCGCTTCGCGCTCATATTTCCGTGCAATAATTTGTTATCGTTATAGTCGTTATAGTTAACACGGGTGATGTGCGGTTGCTGCCAGAGACTGACGATGTCGGCAAGACGAATATGTCTCTCGAGTGCTAAAGTTTCAATGTCGTCTCTGCGGTGATTTTTCAAAAACTTGTCGACAAATTAATTTTAGGTCCGATAAGTTTGAATTGACGATTTGGTATCTAGTATACATACTATAGATTACTTTGAACCCCCCACTAAAGCTCAGTTTGTTGTCATTCATTGCGCATGATGTGTGATGAAATATCAACCCCAAGTTCCTGACCCGTTTTACCGATCCTATCTCAACATTACAAATTAACAACCGATTTATTACGAACGTAGCAATGTTATGCTCAGAACCACCAATCATGACTTTAGTCTTGGATGGAATTGAATGCAATTTTATGTTTTCGCCGTTAATTTGCCGGTTTCATCCCCGGATACCGCTGACGTTGATCCTCTGAATGCACAATTCAATGTCTTGAAGACGAGATTTGATAAATTAGTCACCAAACTCACTAATTTCCTGCGAGATAAAGGAAGGGAAACGGATATCATGCCGCAATTTCAGGAAGAAATATATAGATAAGAGACAAATCATACGTATCTCATCTGGTCGGCAAACGGAGAGAAGGTCGTAAGTTCAAATCCATATATTTTAGTAGAATTTTAAGGTGCCGTAATCTGATGTCGCGAATGTACTTAGAATTGAATGATGCTGAAGTTCGATACTTTGGAGTACGAAGAAAATTACCAAAACAAGAAATGTACCTATAAATATACAGGGTGTCCCATTTGAAACAATGCAGTCGAATAACATCACAGAACTACGTCGGACTGCAAAAGTTCGAATGAAAGTTGTATAAAGAATCTTCGAGGTGGTAGGAACATTTTTCGTTTACATTCGGCCCGTTTGGTAAATGACGCTGAAGTTGGTGGCCGATTCACAGCGGCCGATTCCCCGCGACCTGACCGCGGCGCCCGCGCCGGCCGCCAGCGGTTCTCACCATTTATATCGATTATTTTAAACTTTTAAGGGTGTTAATTTTTTATAAACGATTTTATCTTATGTCTAATGGTCCTAAGAGTGTTTCCTCAAATTTTCAGAAAATGAACACCTTTTGTTGTTAAGATATATGCAATTGTTTATTAAAAAATCTCGTTTTCACCATTTATATCTGTAACGAAGTTACTTGTTTTCGTTTTTTTTCCGAGAACAATCGATAACTCCCTATGCAAATTTATATATACTCGCCGAGAGACGAGGATTCATAACAAATCAAGTAACATTTGGAGTCATAAAATAGAGATTCAGCTTTTCTGTCCTTTATAAAAACAGAATTCTAAAATTCAAAATGGCGTGTCCAATATAGCTGTAAATTTCTAGGTAAAAAATGTATCCAATTCAGTTGAAACTTTGTTACTGGGATGTTTATGGGGTCGTTGATTCTAAATCTGAAGATAAAATTACACAATTCAAAACGGCGAACCCAATATGATGGTCGAATTTCTAAAAATTGTTTCAATTTTATGCTGAATGCACCGAGTATTTCCTTTTTAAGATAAATAATAAATATATAAAGATATATTAGTGACTTCCTTTCAGATTCGGATTCAGCAACAGCAAAAAACTTCGATTTATAAGTGTAATGTGTTTTACTTTTTAAACTGTGTATTTTTATACACAATTGTGGCTACCCCGCATCTGTCTAAATGTTACAATCGTCAAGATCCTACTTGGTAAGAATGGACGCCAAATTTGGAATGTTCATTTTTACCGTCATAAATATTCAATGTGTAAAAATGTACGCGGCGTGTATCTCAATTGCCATTAATATTAAAAGAGTGAGTTTCTATATACTTATTCATTATTTAGCTCCATCCATTAGATTGTCATCCAACAATGGTATTGAGACTTACCTGAAAGAGACAAAGAAAGCAAATATTAATTTGTGTTTAATTAGGAGAACAAATCGAGTTTGAAGAAATGAAAGTAGGGTCATAAGTAACAACGAAACAATTAGGAAATTACATGATCAATTTAATAAAACTAATATAGTAGTAGTAGTGTTAGTAGTAGTACTAGTACTAGTAGTAGTAGTAGTAGTAGTCTTTATTTTGGCTCGAGGGTGACCTCATATTATGACCAGATTAATGAAAGAATTATTTTGTCTTAAACATAACATTTCAATATAGAAGATGTATATTAACAAATAATTTTACAAATAAATCAACATAACAAACATATATATATATATATATGAACAACTATGTTTGTTATGTTGTAAAATTTGTAAAATTACTTGTTTTATGCATATTCTATATTGAAATGTTAATATTATGTTTAACAATAATTAATTATTATATATATATCTACAATTGGTAAATTGTAAAAAAAAAACGATGACTCTGTTTCATTCGGTATGAAATTCCGCGTATTTTGAGTATTTTTTTATAAATATACTACGATCGATTTAAATTTTAAGGTTTGTTCATTCTTTTGTTATAATTGGGGATATCTCGACTTCTAATTGACCAATTTAAAAAAAGAAACCTATTATTAGATTCGGTGTTTTTATTCGAAAAATTTTGTATATATAATTATATAAACTGTATATATATATATATATATA
>JAPYZR010002129.1:0-32721 GCA_030522945.1 Trichopria nigra
TCCACTATTAATGCCTTGTTCTTAATTGTTATTACGAAAATTCAGTTAATTATGGTTTTTTATTATGAATTTTACGTCGTTACGTATTCTTTGAGTCACTTATGACATTTTGGGCGAAAAAAAAAATTCGTTTTTTGTTCGAACAAAACTTCAGGGTGCTTTACTTCAAACAACATAGCATTTTAATAATTCTCCCATACAAAATTTGCAGGTAGGTTTTTGATGAAATAATAATAAGGTTTATCATATATATTTTCAAGCAGAATACTTCGAACTGTGTGTCTACAAAATGACGTAGTATAATTCGAAAAGTACTCGAAGTAAGATTTAAAAGAAGTTTTCGGAAGTAGTTTTGCCATATGCGTATAACAATCTGAGATTATATAAATTTTTCTGAAGTAAAATTCGACAAAGTTCCGTCACTTTAACTTTAAAAAGAAATTAACATAACTCCAAAAACGAGAGAGACGTATAATCGTTCTCTCTCCAATTTCTTTAGTAAAATATTTCCGCGTACGGAAATAAGTTGAATAAATATAACGGGGGTCATTACAATGATGAAAATAGAATAAATGTACGGCAACTTAAAGAAGTAAAACATATCTTTCCATTAATTTACATTCATTAGTACAATTTCAAGTTGGAAGGGGTAAATGGATAGCTCAGTAGCGATAATAATTTATTCAAGAGCTTTGGTGGTAGGATTCGTTATTACGAAGCCTGCATTCCGTCGCGTTTCTTTTGCACGGATATATCTTAATCAGACTTAAATGCAATATTATGGAAGGATTGGTTTAATAGGCACAGCACTTGAGGAACTTCCGGAAGCTTCACACAGAAGTAGGAAAGTTTCGCTGTTAACTCTGAGACGCCCGGTGTAGCACGCAGCTGCCTTAAAATCTATGTCTGCGGAAATTAATGAATGACGTTAATAATCAAACTCGAAGGCTCGAAAATACGTCGATAAGATACAGCTGAATATGAATCTTGCCGTCGATATCTGAACGCTAATTACCGTTTTTGCAATATAATACTACGTATTCTGCAAGACTATGGGGTGGTACTGTAATAACTTGAATTAATTTCAAGGGTGATTAGTGACGAATGAGTAAACGGTGCAAGTCGAATAACAACAATTTTGTATAGATGTATGTCGGTTTTATACCTTTGTTGATTTTGATCGATTTCAACATACTGATATCGGAGATGTAATGTTAAATGATAATTTATAGTCATTGCATTTATGGAAGATATCCTCATTTCAAACCTATACCCTTTCCATTTCCATTATGAATGGCATTTTTACAAAAACACCAAATGAATTTGTAGATAAAATATTAAATATTTTCTACAGTCTTAAAAAATGGCATATGAAATAGGATCGGCTATATTTATATAATTTATATGAATTATCAATCAACTCATTCAATACAGTAAATCGGTACAGCTTGTGGATCAATAGACAGAGCAATGAAATTATCAAATATAACATTTAGAGAAACAGAATTGAAACTTGGACGAAACAATGTTAAGAAACAATCCTGAATGAATCATATCATATTGTATTAAAAATATAGAGCACATAACATGTGCAATACTTTCGAAAATGAAACTTTCAACCAAACAAATTTGGTAAACTGTTATCATATCTTATATTAAAGGCATGTCTGTAATCATGAAACGTATTCTAAAACAAAACAACATTAGAGTAGTACATGGTCCATTCAACGCCAACATTGGAGGAATCAAACCACAAAAAGATAAAATTAACGTTGAACAACAAAGTGAAGTAGTTTAAAAGATAAAATGCAATCAGTGCAATTCAGTGCACGTTGGAGATACAGGCAGATTATTAAAACCAAGAATAGCCGAACACAAAAGAAACATTTTAGGAGATGAAAATAGAGGTACGACAATATACACGGATAAACACAGAGTATAATTTCAAGTACAATGAAGTGAAAATATACCAGTAAAGGAAAGAAATTACTAATAAATGGAAACGTTTAGGAAACTGTTATATAAAGAATATTGCATTATGCAACTTTAGTTCGTAAAGTATGTGTTATACTTCACACGAGTCGAAAAAGACATTACGCGCAAGAGATACACACTATATAATACTTTTCGTACGTCACGCGTGCGAAAAATTTTCGCACTAGTGTGTAAAAGACCTACTTTACGTATCCACATAACAATGACATAAAAGTCCGTTTTATATGCATGAGTTATACACAAAAATAATAATACGGTAAATATTAGATTGAGCAATCATATTTAGCATAATTATATTTTGCTTTTATGACAGTTTTAAATTTAAAAGTTCACTGATTTGTTTATTTACTGTGTATGTATAAAAAGCAAATAACATAAATTGAATGTGTCGAATTTACAGAGTATATTATTACAATATTGAAATTAAATACAGTCCTTTTACTAAATAAAAAATAAACAAATTGACGTTTTGGTCCTATTGTGTGGACCGTATTCAGAAATAAACTATATACAATTTAAATTAAACAAAAAAATTATATATATTTTATTTCTGAAGAGGATTCACACAATAGGACCGAAACGTCAATTTATTTAGTTATTTAGTAAAAGGACTGTATTTAATTTCAATATTATATATATATATAAAACTACAACAGTCGTAAAACGAAAAATTTTAGATTATTACAATGTCTTGAAACATGAATTAATATTCATTTTATAATAATATAGGTATATATTTACACATTTTAAAAACAATTAAAATTAAATTGACGCTGAATGAATTTTAAGCTGGTAAACATTCAATGCATTTTAAAACATTGTTAAAAGTTTCTACATATAATATCTCATTTACAATTATTTTTGCATAATTTAGAAAATAAAAGTCTGAAGAAGGCCACAAAAATGGACGAAATGTTATTATATCTTTTATTAAATGTCAAAATCACAAAAATGAACAAAGAAAAATAATGATATTAAATGTGTTGTTTGTTCACATGATCAAGACTAATCTTTCAAAACTTATTTCACACAGCCTTTCAAAAAATAATACTTTTTAATATTGAAAAAAAAAGTGTCGTTGGGACAACCGTACTGCAGTTGAAACAACTATTCTTCTGGTTGATACAACAATTTGTATGGTTGATACAATCATAGAATGTTTGCTCTAACAATACTTTTCTTTCAGTGGTTTGTCGACAATGAATCCCATAAAACTATTGTTTTACGAATGAATCTGATCCATTCATAAACCGGTTTTAGTTTGATCCTTTACCCAGCAAGCACAATTCTGACGTAACTGTTACCTTCAATGTTTCCTGGTTAAAATTTTCTTGTTGTATTTTTCTAAGTGGTCATGACTTCCATCCGTCTTTTCACTTCTCGAGCTTGTTATTTATTTATTTTTTTTAATTTTATTCGAATGTTTGCCCATGCATCTTTTAAATACGACAATGTGTAATTAAAAAATTCAAAAAAATTCAAAAAATGTCGATTTACCTAAGAGAAATGGCAACATTTCTCTGTTATGAGTTTGTTATTATAGAATTATAAAAAGAAATTGAAAAATGTTTAAATTGGACCACATAGCATCCAAAATTAGAAATCGATCCGAATCAATTCATTTTTCACATTTTAAACTAAAAACTGCTATTTCTAAAAACGTTCAGTCAAGTTATAATGGCATTACGTCAGACGTAATACTTTGTCCTGATTTACTGTAAAATTGATGGAGTCAACACTCTTTATCAGATATCTTAATTTACTCGAGAAAATATCAACTGTCTATTACGCAAAATTTATAAGAAAAAAGCAATCGCAAAAAAATGCATGAAACATCGTCGCAATTTATAAAGTATTTATAATGTATACAAGCTCTTCAAAAATAATTAGCCGTAGATAAAGGGTTCAGAGAAAACGTTTCTAATGAGCGGCTCAGTGCGAATTCGATCCAAAGGTGAAGTTCAAACTCACCATAAATTTCAATGGTCGTTTCACTTTAATCACGATAAGAAACTTGATGGAGTTATTTTATACGATACAGGAGCTATTTCATTACGGCGTTTACTATGCTCATTTTTCAAGGGGAACTACGTTTTCATGAAACTAAATCCGACACCTAATTTAATAAAAACGCACAATTTAATCAATTTAGAACAGCAAATTAATTTCCATCTTATTTTTATAATAATTTAATGTATTTTCGATCCCAGTTTCTTGTCATTTTCATCATGTACTTTTAAAAATAACTTGATAATTATATTCTTAAATAAAATTTAATTATACATGTATAATGGTAAATATTTGCATGATAAGAAAATATATAGACGATTTGTAACGAAATCATAAATGTTCATTCAACCTCAATTAAATTATTAATAATTTTGGAAATCGGTTCGAACAAAAAAAAAAAAAAACTATTAAAATTTGAAGTACAGATCGAAAGATGTGTAATAATTTCTTCCTAACATTTTAAAGCTATTGCTCGTCGCGGAACTAAAATAATTGCTTTCCAAGTAATTATTTCAGCTTCATTTAGAAACGACTTAGTGTAACACTGCTCTTTTTATATAAGCTGTATGAGGGCAATTATTTCACTTTTAGATTGAGTAATCAATTGCAAGTTGTTAAGAGATTAAATGTTTCGCTAATCTTTTGACGAAAGTACGAATTTAAAGAATCGTAGTAATTTTAAAATCTACATATGTCTGAAATTAGACTTTGAAATTTTTATTTATTTACTATACCTTAATGTAATTTCTGAATTAGCGACTATACCCAATCATCGATTCGAGCGTGTCGAGTCCTCGTACTCGTTATAAAAGCTCGCAAGCTCCCTTTCCCTTGCGACGGTGCAAATGAGCCGGAAAACTTCGACGATCGTTGTCGCCAGGGGGGTTTTATGCGATACTACCATCATAATGAGCGTCGACAAGCAAAATATCCCACAATGGGACCCCCCAGCATCGAAAAGTTATATTATTATATTGCATTGGCAACTGATATACGGCCTTGAGATTTTCCGACAATATAAAGTGGTTATAGCGCGGGTATCTATAGGCGGGACAGGAGATACGAGGAGTGCGGCAATTTCCTCAATTTCTAAAAGGAAACTTGGAGAAGTTGTCCAAAAGAAAATCCCTGGCAGCTCTTTAGTTAAGCACGGAAATTATGTTCGACCCGCTTTTACCGCTTTTAGAGTCGAGTATGACCGCTTCTAATTACTGTGAAACTGACTAAGAATCCGCACACCGCATTATTCACTTTTTCAATTCAACTGCGAAAGTTGGTAGTATCAGGGAAAGTTTTAAACTCGAATTAATTTTCAATTGCCGTTTCGATGGGTCGCCGCGCGGTGACGATGGATATTGGTTGCAGAATTCCGATATTATATCGATATTTCGCGTGGAGTTTAATCGTAGCCGTTGATCCTTACAGTTTTAATGGAATAAAATTTAAATGGAATGATAATTGAAAATACTACTAAAGGAAACGTTTAATTCCTTTAGCAAACGCGCATATAACCGCCATTGAAAATATTTTTGAACCTTTCTTGTACATTGTGAAACTATTCAAGTGAAACTGAAACTGCACAAACTTAGTGGCTTAATTGTCTTTCAAAGAAAGCGTTCTGATAAAAAACAAGAAGGATTACTCTGATGCAACGTTGCGGTAAGCTTGAAAATAGATGTAATGTCTTACAATGTTTGAAATTCCACTTCGACGTTCAAGCCCTTTCGTCGTTCAGTTGTGTTTGCCTTTACTATTGGTGCGTACGAATTTCCGACGTGAGGCGAGTGAACGAATTGGGAATCTCAGATGGAAGCACGTAGAATTCTTGTGTGAAGTATATGTAAGCTCTCAAACCGTGTTATAAAACGGTCACGTACAAAATGCACTTGGATTAAAGGTTCGAACGGTCTTCTGCGAATCTCTGTATGACTTAGCACGAAAGAGTATATACTTTGGGTTAAAGCTTTGCCTTAATCTTCAATTTTCAATTCGCACTGTGCAAATACGGGGAACGAGTATGAAGGAACTCTATATCTTAAGATACAAAGGAGAAGATGGCGGATAATGTCTCATAACTTATCTTTTTTTAAGTATGACGAAAAACATTAACATTAGTGTGAGTCCCGAGAAAGTAGCCTGATAAGGGTATTGATTCTTGCATTGTTGGGTAATCACATCATCACTGCCCTTAATATCGTGAACAGGTTAGTGATTCTGCATTTGTGGAATAAGCAGAAGTTTCATCTTCGTAAATTTAGGGATTAAACCAAGAACGCTTGTAAATTTGATTTAATTGAAGTTGAAATAAATTTTCAATTATTCCTGCTTCTTGGATAAAAGTCAAAAACATCTTATCACGTAGATGAAATTGTACATTAAATAATAAAACATGTAATTATTAAAAAATGCAAATACGACGCAATTTTTTTTTTTTTTTCTTAAGAATTTCTCATTGAATTTCTGAGAATCAATATCCTATCTGTTAAAGTAAAAATTGAAGTCTGTTGGGAGATTATCCAATAGAGTCACTTAACTCCGCAGAAGTAGATTTCCTCTCCGACCGTTCGATTTTTACCTCCATGATGGAATTCATAAACGAGCTTTAACATATATAAGCACTACCATTTTCTATTATTTTACGATTAAGTCGAAGTTTCTCGATGCATTGCACGTTTCGTCCAAGATCAATTTCATGAAAATCGTATAAAGAATAAGTCAAATCAAGTTGTTAAAAATTACAATTAAACAGTTTTGTATTAATTTATAGTTTTATATATGACATACATTTTTTTTAAATACAGTCACGATATACATCTTTCGTTATTCGTCACATTTGAAAAAAAAAGTTTATGCGATCAAGTGAATCAAGAAAAATATTTCATTTTGTGCAAAACTATGAATCATCATGAATAAAAATACAAAATATTATTAAAAAGCTATATAGAATAAATCAAATTAGGATAAATCATGTGGCAAATTATTACGAATGATTTTTCGAAGCCATAATCTTTTGGTGTATTTATGAATACTTTGCCCGAAATCTTTAATTATCCATATAATCCTAATGGAAATTTTGGATAAATTTTTTTCACGATATTTCTAATTATTCTTGTTAGATCATGATAGTTGTTTTGTAAAATGTAAAATGTAAAAGTCTAAAATGCATTTACATAAAAGGTTGGTAAAGTTTATTAAATACACTTAAAACATGTTTATTCAGATAGAATAGGTTTGTCAAGCACTCAGACGGTATTTGTTGAAAGGAAGAATCATTTCAGTGAAATTGACTATGCAATGTCAGACGTCTTATATTTCTTCTTATTGACATTTTTTGTTGGTATTTTTATACATTTAATACATGCATTTAATGTCATTTCTTTCAACGATTATTCTTTATTTATATTTTTTAATTATTCATATACATTTTTAAAATCTTTTAAATGGTATTAATACACGTATAAAATGTTTATCAATTAATAATCAGTATTCTATTTTGTTTTTATCAATTAAAATATTTTTAAATCATAATGTACTTTTGGATCTTTCTGAACCGATATTTAATTATTTTTGTTAATTATGTCAATTAAAATTTTCTTATTATAATTTTGCATTTATATGTATTACTTTAATATAATTACTATTAATTATCGTAAATCTTTTTCTATTGTGACCATCATTTTAGTTCTGTGTGTGTTTATTTTTCAATCTTAATGCGAGACTTATGACAGAGATTACAGTTGCCATACAGGCTTGGAATGTTGTGATAATTGTCATATCCGCATTTATCAAAAAGGCGTGGCATTTTCAATTGATATGTTGGTCAATAAATCAACTGCAATATTGATAAACTTATCGCAGCGTTTGTATAATATATTCATTACGGCGATTTTACATAAAAAATTATATTAAAAAAAAGTGTCGTCATACAGAAAATTCGTTCATTTTCACAATTTAGTTCCCTTTACTTTAATCGGCTTTCTTAAAAAAAAAAAGATAAGTATAAATGTTAAACGTCTTCCGGTTATCACTGTATCGTTCACAATGTGTGCTTTGTAATCTGTTCGTTTTAATTTCTAACATGCTGGAATTATTCGAAACACTACATGCGAAAGTTGACAGAGTGAAAACACTGCAGCTCTTGGTACGAAATAATGCCGCTGCGTTTTAATAGAATATAAATCACGACACGCATAAATTGCGGTTTCGCTTCCCTCTATAAGCGGATAATTGACATTATTGTACTGCAGGAATAATTAATTAATGACGCGGTGTAGTACAAACATGTCGGATTTGCCATTTAATATAAAAATTATGGAAAACAGAAACAAAATTTCGAAATTGCGTTCATTTTATATCACTTATGTAATGTATTTACATAAGTGACACATTTTGCGTACATTTAGATTCAAATTACCATTTACATTTACATTTCCAGTGCATGCCATGAATGTTTACCTTATTCTTGGGTAAAAGTCAAAAACGAAACATTTCTCAAAAACATCTTGCCACGTAGAGCATATAAAATTTATATATATATATATAATATATAAAATAATTTCTTATTTATATTATCAATATATAATTTATATATAAAAGAAAAAATATTTGAGAAATTCACAAGATAAAATACAATATTAGAGCAAGACTAAACTACAATGAAAAATAATTGTTTTTTTTTTTCATTCCAGATTTATAACGTGAAAGGTACAAATAGCAAATAGATCTGGTATTGCAACGCCTAAATTGCCGGATTATTGGAAATGGAACGGTTTGATGTGGCCGCCTTGGGAAAGTCCGGTAGGGACGCTGAATTCCTATTTGTGCTGAATAAATGACACGTCGTGCAGTGCAGTGACTGCGTTAGCAAAATACCTTGATAATGGTCACCCGAGCGAGGGAATCACTCACCTGATCTGACCAAAGGCCACAGTGATCTCTATGCTTGGAAAAAGATGAAAAAGTTTATTTTTGGGAGCGCAATAATACATAAGTTCTTCATTCAGGCCGCTATCGGAAAGAGTAATTGACGTATTTAGCAGAGACTGTTCAAAGTGATAGATCCATAAAAGACTTCTGGAAAAAAATCATGGAACAATTGATAACAAAGTTACATGATGGCTCCGTACTCGAAAAATGCACACCGAGGCGACTGGATATCGAAAAACATTTTGTTCCCGCTAGTATCGAATTCGATACGAATCGATATATTCTCCTTTAGATTACGCTTATGCACAAGCTGGCATCAACTTTGCGATCAACTCAAAATTGGATCTGAACGCATCGAATGTTCAGGCCTTTATCGATTTAGCCGAAGGAATAGAAATGGCCGTTCACACAGGTCACACGAGACAATCGTCGTTGCTCGTCTTTGCACTTCCTGCATTACTGTATTACCCTATATACACTCGAGAGAGTTTCGATGTCCGAACGCAGCTCGTTTCGGGTATACGTCCGATTGGCCGCTGGCATATTCCGAACTTTTTTCAAAAACTGCGCCGTGGGTATTGACCATTCTAAATACTAATGAACTGATGAGTAAAAGTGCACCTCGTGGGAGCTTCGTAAAAAACGAATCGTTGAATTGGCATATAAAAATTTCAAATTGACCAAGAAGACGTGGAGGTACCCTATACGCAACATGGAAATGGAAATATCAGATTTGACGCGCTTCACACCTTGGACAATGGATTCGAACTTCCCGACACATTTAATGACGATACATGGTATACGTGTTTAATTTACCGTCTAAAAACATATACCATAGTATTCTGAAAATATTGATTTCATCGGTGATGAGCGAGTCGAGCGGCCTTGTTGCCGTTACAAAAAACGTTCGATTTTCGCATTTTACTGAAAACCGAGCAGTAACATAGCATAGAGGATTTTGCTGTTGATAACAAAAATTTTGATATGTACGTCAGGACAAATCCTATAAATACATATAAATACCCATTTGTGAAAATATTTATTTGTGTATGAATAGATTTTTATCGTAGATTATCTTATTGACTATATATGTATATCCTAAACCTAGTAAAAAATTATACCAGCTTCAGCCCAATTTTTCTGACCTCTGTGTTGAAAGTAATGGAGCCTAGAAAAAGTGGCAATTAACTGGTCTTATTTTTTACTAGGGAATGAGCTGTGATGTATTTTGCATTTAAGACGGAAAGGCATGCATAATATACTTTTTGTCGAGCTTGTATTAAGGAAGGTATCATTTCATGCTTTAAAAGAGCTATACTTTCTGCCTGTTTTATCGAGTGGAAAAGGGGTTCTTTCGATTCAGGTGTAACAAAAGAATAATTATTTCATCCTTTGGGAACTCATATAGTAAATGTATGCAATAAGAAAACTTTGTTCGTTGTAATAATCGAACCCCTAATAATTACATGTTTTTATGCATTCAATTTATGCATTTAATATTATAATGTCGATTTTTAGTTTTCATCGCTCGTTTTTTCTTTTAATATTTTCCTGCGAATTTTTTACCGCAAAATTGGGTGCAGTCGCATATTAAAACAAACGTCATATTAAAATTGACGACATTTCATTCATTTTCTATTAATTCATTTTATAAAATATAAAATTTTAAACCTAATAAATAAAAACAATTTATTTTATAAAATTTAAATTTAAATTTAAAAAGTGGCTTTCATTATTTATATTCGTACAGAATATTTGTAAAAATTGTAAAATTGGACACCTCATTACTTTTATCGAATTCTTTTATTTATCGATATACAATAAAATTTGTAATATTTTCATACGGTGAAACATGAAATACAAAACACCTACAAAACAAACATCAAGTTTAACAATATAGTTCTACATTTCTATTATAGAATATTTTGTATAGGGACTCGTTCAAATTTATGCATCGGGAAAAATATGAATAATAAAATTTAAATGGAAATATGTATAGTAATGGACATTTTTCAAGTCAGGAATTTTTTTAACCGACATTTTCGGCTTATAGATTATTTAAAATGCTTAATGGCATATGAAGAGTCGATTTGTGAAGAAGCATATTTCATTTACAACATAAAATTTAAGAAATTATACATATATTCAATAATTAGAATATATAATCAAAAAATAATATATAAAAAAATCAAAAACCTTAAAAATGTTAAATTAATAAAATAAATTAGTATAAAAAAGTCAACTGAATAATATGTAAGGAAGTCAAAGACGAAAATTTTTTGCATAATTTTATTCTCTTTTTCTTGGAAAATTCGCATACCTGGACAATTTTTACTCCAAGATTATTGATATTCGTATTGTTAGATTGATGTTTTATTCCCTATGGAAAAAATGGATCAGATATAATTATATCTGAATCATATATCTGAATCATGTATGATTATACCCTAGTAGAAATCTGTTTCTAAATATCCGGGCGCAAGCTGGGTCCTGACTCGCGCCTTGATAGATATCCGGGCGCGAGTCAGGGCCAAGCCTGCGCCGGCGCGAGTCAGGGCCAAGCCTGCGCCCGGATATTTACAAACTGATTTCTACTAGGGTATCTGGATCATATATCTTCCAGATATAACGATATATAATTATATATGGATTTTGACCTGATATAAGTATATATGGTCATATATATGGTTATATCTCAATTATATATGACCATATCTCGAACATATATGATCAAGATATATTATATTATATCTGAATCCATTTTTTCCCGGCTACTTTTGATATTCTACTACTGATATAATTATGATTGGAGCCAATAGATATGAAAAGATTAATGATGGATTCTTGTAGAGTTCTGATCAATGCGACGAATCATCTATTTTCAACGTTTATCATAAAAATCTTACATTGTGCAAACCAACAATATTTTGAATTGATCGGAAGATATGGCATGACTAAAATATATGCGGGTGAATTCACTACTTAGAATATAATCATATACGTGCAACTATCGGATTTCATTGAAACAAAATCAATGAACAATTCAATTATCGTGAAAATGAGCATTAAATTTAACAAGACTCAGATGAGTCATCGATTTTTAATGGAACAAAATATGCAAAACATTTTGCAGTAAATGACCGATTGTGTCATTATTATGAAAGTAAATTAACAACAATCATATCCATAACGGATTTAGTTCCAATTTGGCACGGTATATGCTTTGTATATTTAAATGATTTTGAACGGTACGGTCCCCGGTGGAAAATCTTTCGGGAAAAGCTAGATTGCTAAAAAATTAATATAGGCCCTGGACAACGATTTCTAGTAAAAACTAAATAAAGTAAATGCCATATATTTCTAGGTACGTAAAGCTGGAAGTACCACTTCGTCCAAATCGAAAAAAAACTATGCCAGAATTTAGGGCTAATTTAAGGCTAATTTAGTACCACACAAATTTTTTGCCCTTTTATTTTTATAAATAAATAGCATTATGCATTTCTTAGACATAATCTGAGATTTTACGATTAGAAAACTACAGTCAAGTATATGTCTACTAGTTTCTGTCAATGTAGCCACGAGAGCCTCGAGCACATACAAAGCATAATCTCATTTGCTATGTGTTATTAAATTGTTTGAATAGTATTGTTTTCGGTCGCTTACATGAACCTGTTGTCTCTGTTTATTGTCTTTTATAATCTAGATGCATACATAATATGCTCAAGTAGTTGGGGGTTGTGTTACCCAAGTTACTGTGTAGAATTTCCGTAACACGTTTAGACACGTGACAGGTTAAAATATCATCAGGGCTAAACTGGAATGGCACTAGTAATGGCCTGGACTTGTAATCTAACTACAATTATTTTTGGTGTAAAACTAGACTGATACTGGTTAATAATCTTGCAGTAATATCTGTCCGGACACTAGCCGAATTTTGTGTCCCACAGTATGTCTAGTGCCCGACTATTGTCAGGGAAAACTATATCAAGTGCCTTTTTCTTAACCAGATTCTTTTTCCGGGAACATAAACATCAGATATTTCCAGTTCCTAGCCAGGAAATCTAGATTATTTTGAATAAGCATTACATAACCTCTAAAGTACAAATATATATTTAGGGTTAATCTAGACTGGAACTGGGTATGAACCAGATTAGTTCATTTAAGGTATTCATTTCTGGACAAAACTATATTGTTCCAAGCCAGTCCCAGGTGATATTTTAATCTAGGAAATTAACTATAAATAAGCGTCACGCGGTAACCATAGAGCCTACCTAGATTTCCCATCCAGTACCCGATCATTGTAAAGGAAAACTTTTGAGCTAAATAATTTTGAATCCGAGTCATATACGTTTGGAATTATCACATATATGCCATCCTTATATATTTGTCATTTTCTTTCGGCAATGGCGAAGTTATTGAGACATATATATAAAATTAATTTCGGACCATTAGAATTACACCATAAAAACGTAAACACAAAAACAGTATTTATGATAAATACGAATAAATATTCTATTGATATGATACATTTATGGTCACCCCGCCTATTTACAATAAAACGATTTTTAATACCGTTCAGTAAGTCCTCCAAGCCGTGAATCAAATTCTCGTGAATCGAAGTCAATAAACAATTTAACGTTGTTTTATGTTGCGATACGTGAAAAATTGGACGAGATTCCTTTTTTCCTCCACCTTCCAAGAACCATCTTCCGGGTGAAAATCCATCGTCTCTCTCATCTTTCTGCTTGGCCACTCGGGCGTGGCGGAAAAATCGACTCAGTTTCGCGAAAGAGGCTAACGCGTCGGAAATAAATCGCGAGATCTCCGCCAAGAAATGGTGGACTGATTCGCATTGTTCGACTTTGCTCCGCCGTGCGCGGTACATGAATTTCAGAATTGCGGAATTGAACCGCGAGGGAAAACCGCAATAAAAAAAAATCAACCGCATTTAACGCGGGAGGCAGCCGAAGGCAGTTACGGCAGACGAGTCTCGCCGGTATACTTCGGCAAACTGTCGCGACGAGCAAACCTGCCCGTGAAGTTTTAATGGAGGAAAGGAAAAAGCTGATGGCAGGGTCCGGAAAAGGAAATAGCGGGTGTAGAAGGGAAAAAACAAACGGAAGCAAGTGGCAAGCAAAGGGAAGAAACAGTACACGTGGCTGCTGCGCACACAAACGCGCGCGAGGCCACGGGCACTCACAGCCACGCACACATAATATGGGAAAAAATAAAAGTCCGCTTTATCTCTGCATTCTTCTTGGCCCTGCAGCATGGCGGTCACACACAATGGTTCTTTACTACGCAGCGAAACGTGAAATATGAAATCGATACCGGGAGTTGATCTCAGCCCGATGGACCACCGGAATTCCATTGTGTACCCGGACTGCTCTCCGCGGTGTACGCGATGTGATTTTCTATGAATTTTCGCGGAAGTTCCACCGGCAAAATCGTACTTTTAATATCCCATAAATGCTCTTGTATAAACACAATTCTCTGATATCGACGGATGACGCTTAACCTACTTTTGTTTTTCCCCGAAAGTCCCGCACGTAAAAATGGAAAATTCCAAAATTTCATTAACGCTGCTTTCAAACGTTTCACTACGAACGAATCATTTATAAAAATAAACGTCAGTCACTTTTTTTCATGCGTTTTTGTAAAGCGAACTTCGAATGACGACAGTACTAATTAATCTGCGATGTATACGGCCCATCCTAGTTATTCCGCATATATTTTGCTATCATCTTCGTTGACATTGTCATCTGCATAACAAATGTTAACTTTGGTCGTGTTGATTCAGATGTGAAGCAATTTAAGACACTGGTTAAGATAGACGTCATTTTGAGATACTAATAACAATATTCAGCTCAATGTCTCTGCGCAACATCTAACTTTCTCCTTAAGTGATGGAACAACATCCATCTTCCTCAACGTCAATGGCTCTCAGTACATAATTTTAAAAGCAATCCTGTCGACTAGTATCCGTAGACAAGAGTTAGCGAAGAAAATTACGAGACAACATGGAATTACAGGGCATCTTAAAACATGCGGGAAAACATCGTGACATTAAAAAAATAAGACTAAGGCAAAACTGTTTTTTCCACGGTGCTTTAGTCAACATTTTTACGTTTAACTAATGCAAATCTCGCCATCGTATTCCTAAGTGTTATCAACTATTATCAACATTGATCTAATTACCATTGATGACATTGGTATGAATGACTTTAGGGAAATCATCTACCTAACAAAAAATTTGTCCAATACTGGAAGATTTGACGTTGGTGCCTCTCAATATATCTATATGTGACGTACTATATTGTGCACCGGCATCGGCATTGCTCCAGTATCGATAGGATTTTCCCTGCGGGACATTATATCCAGTTGTAATGAAGCCGAACGAAAGTCGAACAAAAGTCAGGGGGTGCGCCCAATCAGGGTAATGAACCGGCTTCAACCAATCAAGAGGTAGTGCTCGAGTATAGGCGAAAGACGATGAAGTCTCAAGCCGACTATAGTTCGAAACAATAATAGTAATTCACATATTGTATCGTCAGCACAAAATATAAAAGTTTGAAGTCGGAATATCTTCTTCTCCGTCCTTTCATTGCAATCATCAATAATGTAATCATGGCAAACATAAACGGATATCATTGATTAATGATGATTGATTAAAAACGATATAAACTTTCATATCCAATCAAAAAATTTGGTCTTAAAAGGACGTCAAAATGGTAAATCAAGAATATTACTAAATGTACATTGTATTATTGATTGGACGAGAAAACGAAAAAATATAATGATTTGCCAGAAAGCATGTCAGTCGAATGTGATACTGAATCAAGTACGATTACTAAAAGGCACCTTATACTTTTTGCTGTATATATCAAGGTCTCTTTGAAAGCGGTTAACATTGTGACAGCATCTTGCTGAAAAGGGAGATTTGATCGGACATGGATCTCGTGGTCTTTGATGCAATTCCGTCAAATTCCAGACAAGCCTTGCACGAACGTCACTGCGAAAAAAGGAAATTCGCTCCATACAGGAAATACAATTGTTGTACAATTGGAAGTCAGCCAGAGACAAACATGTTACAAAGAGAACATTCTGACTTTAGGTTCGATAAACTGAGTGTCATAGCAGGATTAAAGTAAGCCGTAGGTTTCGGAACAGATCAAAGACACGGAAGGTTATTAAACGCGGAGCTCGGGAAAGTGGTAAATATTTTATTAAATTTAAATTGTCATTTATGATAGCTTAATAGCTTATTAATGAACTCTTATTATCGGTACTTATATCCCTGGTAGAAATTCTGTCCAATTTTACTAGATACAAGCTGGTTGCTGCCTAAAATTATTGGTTTAGAAGTGTGTGCAATAAAAGTGTTCAAAAACTGAACAATAACAGGTAAGTCGTCCCAGACGTGCCTAAAAATGTTGGACAGAAACTGGATGCAAATTGTTCAAGATTTATCTGAAAATGGTATCCAATTAATATTAAGGAAAATGTTTCATTTCCAATAGGAAACTGTCCAGTTATATTGTCCACAAACTAGACAGTGAATGAGTAAATTAGCCAAAAACTTTCAAATAATTAGTTGCAACTTCTACCATATACGTGTCGCATATTACAATTAAAAGTGATTAGTATACTCTACATAGTTTGTACAAACATATAATTAATTGTAGATTTTTTAAATCTTTCGAAACTTTTTTTTTAATTGGACTTAAAATGATAATGATATATTTTCCTTTTAAAAATATCTCATCCTTTGATTTTCAAGATTTCTGAAAGTTCCAGGAAAATTGAAGTGTTCGCTTCTGCAAACTGACAATTCGACTTTCACTTGACTACAGGCTAATGGACTTTTGAAACTTTTCGTCGCAACAAACGGTCACGAAAGAGACACTTTGTGACCGTTTGTCGCGCCTGGCGTATAAAATTTCCTAACAGCACTTCGCGTCTTCTTTGTTGCTGAATGCAATGGAAACATTCGCAGAAAAATAGGAAGAATGGGATATTTCAGATTTACATTTAATTTATAGTGGATATTTTTCTAATTACATTTCGAATAATGTATGTCGAATAATAAATAAAAAAGATCAATATCGATGCAGATGAAGGATTCGTGATTTCTCAACGTCATGACCATCAGGGAATAGATGCGCAATTTACGTCCTGTCTTTTTCGTTGTACCTCGTACTTTTTTTTTTATGACTTACGGGTACTTAAAACGCACGATAAATTTTAAAGTTTATCAAGTAGAAAAAATTCATTTCGCACGAACATAAAAGTGGAGGAAGATTAGAGGCTGTCTCGTTAATGTGCACGGGAGCAATGTTTCATGCAGACATCAAACGCGTGACTATCGCCGTTTGTTGGGCCATGCCGAGGCGAAAAAACCACGCAAAGTCGGGTGCAACTAGTGAAAGATTTCTTCGGGCTAAATTTGGCCACAGTTATAAAACCGCGGCATTTTCAAAGCGAAAGGTGCGCGAAGTGTCGCAACGGAACTTTCGCGTTCGTGCGATAATGCCAACTGACCCGAAAGGCCGCCCGTTTTAAAATAAAAGAACCCCTCGGTCTGGAACATCTCGCAGCCCTGATGGAATTTATTGCAGCCTTTTTTTTATCAATTCTAAATGCCCTTCCTATATAGGGAATGCATATAAAACATCGCCTTTTTAGCGAATCGAGGCTTCATTTAATGAATCCTGCTTTTGTGATTATTCAGTGGAAAAAGCATCGCGACGAAGTTACAAACTTTATGGAAATTAATTGCATTTACGTTACTTTTTTCTATCGTATAATTATTCCAAAGTTGCTTACAAATAACGTCGATACTCCCCTTTGTTTCTTTTCATTCGAAAACATTTCGAATTGCTAATTAGGGTATTTAACGTAATCGTTAATTACGTGTTTACTGTAAAGGATATATACATTGTTGCCGGATTGTGAAACGAAAAACAAAAAATAACATTAATAAATCAATGTGTTTACGTTAAAAAATATTATGATGATCGAAATTCAAAATGTTAATCAACCAATCTTAAATTTTACATTGTTACTTTTATCTATTATGTCAGTATCTTTTTACTTTTATTAAACTTTTCGATCAATCTTTAGAAGCTTTTTCCAAACCTTTATCCGTATATCTGTTAGTTTTGATAGAATTTGTAATCATTTATGTCAATTTTAACAATAAGTAATGATCCTCTCTCCATGCACCCTCTTAACCTTTGGCATTTTAGAATCTAAGTTTTTATATTATTCTTTATTCTCGATTTTGATCCCCTGGAAAAAATAGATTCAGATATAATTATATCTGAATCATATATGGTTACATCTGGATCATGTGTATGTTCATATATAATTGAGATATAACGATATATGACCGTATGTATACATATATACTTATATCAGGTCAAAATCCGTTATATAATTATATATCGTTATATCTGGAACATATATGATCCAGATTCAATCATATATGATCCAGATTCAATCATATAGGATCCAGATATAATATCATACATGATTCAGATATAATGATCCACTTTTTCCCGAGTCAACCTATTGTTTTTCCATCACTTATATACTTCTGCATATTAATTTTCGTTGTTCATGTGACAATTTTTCAGTTTTTGATTTAAACATGCTTAGTTTATTTTTACATTCTTGCTTATACTGTTACATACATATATTTAATATTGATTTTAATATTTGGCGACATTTTTGTAGGCATATTGTTTCAATTAATCTTTAATAATCAACAAATTTCGTCACTTTCATTCTCGAAAATTTACTACGGGATTACGTGCCTAGCGAGATGACGGCGTTGATAATAATACAAATTATTAAAAAAAAAAACAAAAAAAAGAAGCAAACAAAATATACAATTACCACTCCTGCCTGCATGATGATATGACACACCTCATCCCGTGTAAATAAAAATGCACCATATTTACGCGTGTCCTGTGGTATTATATTTATGGCTATAGTACGTATATATGTTATGATGTAGGTTATGCAAACTATCGAATTTTAGTATAGAAATGTTAAAATTGGAAAAATAGTCATATGTGTGCGTGTGCGTATATGCCTGCGTGCGTAGGTACAATTGTGTGTACGCTACCCCTGGTAGAAAATGAGTCCAGTTTTTGGCTAGTTTCTGTCCAGTTTGCTTTTTTCCCACGTTAATAAGGTATAGGATAACTGGGCAGTGTAACAGAAAACTGGACAGATTTCTACCAGGGCCGGAAAATATTTAAATAAAAATATACAAAAATACGATAGTACCGATTTCATTTTTGAAAAATGATAACAAATCGAAAAGTATAAATGACGAATGAAACGCAATACCAACATTATTATTGAAAATGCAATAAAAGTTAAATTTCATTAAATGTAAATAACGTATAGATAAATAAAGTAAAATAAGTTTTATCCAGCGGTATTGTCAACATTTTAAACCAAACATGCCATTTTTGCAAGAAAGAAACTTTCGTTATAATCGGGAATATCTCGACTTGTAATTGGTCAATTTAAATAAAAAAAAAGAATCGATAATTTTTTGATTCGGTATTTTTTCATCAAATTTTAATCCATTAATCAATATTTTTTGTCACTAATTTGATAAAGTTAAACGCGTTTAAAATTTTCCGAGATAATATTTTCACTTTAGTATGGATGCATCCCAGAAATTACTCATATCTAAGTTACAACTGTACAGTCCACGCGCATTTTTAATATCCATTTTCGTTTGTAAGCTGCAGCGCGTAGTAACGTATTTACGTACGCAATCATTAAGTAGTATAATTGTGGGAAAGTCAGACCGGTAGTCGACATATTTGAAAGTGCGCATATAACCGGTATTAGAATATTGTTTCGTAACATTATTTAATATTTAAAAAAATGGCTTTTAGATTGTAATCACTGAAATAAAAATAAAAATGAAGAAAATTAACGATTAAATAAAAACTAACAGACATCAATAGAATGCACATGTTCATACCGCGGTCCAACTATCACAGCCGTCTTTATCTATCAATAAATTGCATATTTAATCAAAATAAAAAAAAAAAATTATTTTTTACATTTGTCGTCTCGTATAAGCGGTTTTAGTGATGCGTGAAAAATGTTATCCATTCATTGACATTACCTGCACGTTTGCCACGTATAGATATTATTTTCTGCACGAATTTAATCCATAATATACAATGTTACACTACAAAAATATTCAATCAGTCACCATCGTATTAATAAAATTCATGCTGCTGCGAAATACATGCCAGGAATTAAACGAACCATTTTTACTCGTTATATTTTTATGTATAATATTCTTCGTTTGTCGTAAGCTATATATTATAAATTTCACAAAGAAAATTGGCATGCTATAATTATTCATCATAGTTATTAAAAATATTTATTGCGATAATAATAATACATTGAATAACAAAGCAAAAAGAATACAAGTGAAAGAAATAAAAAAAATATTTAAACATGGAGAACCTTTAAAGCTATTATGAATGAGCGCTTCTTGCCATCCTAGGGCCAAATGGGCATGAGGAAATTTATAATATATACATGGAACAATAAATTTATTTAAAATAAATAAAATAACAAAATATATAAAATTTTGATATAATAAATAAAAAAAATAAAAAAAAATAAATAAATGATTGGCCTTTAAAAATATGTTCGAGAACTCGTAAACTTTAAAGTGCAATATTCCATATAGGCACAACCATTTGCACAAAAATCCATTCAGTATCGCGTGCATTCACCTTTTAAGAAACATAGCTAAATTAAATAAGAAATATGATGTTATTGCTATTGCTAAGATACGATAAGATAAAAGTACCTGGAGAGCGTTCGGGTAAGAGCACGTGGCGTTGAGCTGATTATCGTTGAACGCCGTATCGGAGGTAGTGCATCTTCCTGCGCTATCGATATGGGCGTTCCCATACTTGGCCGTGGTTACGGAAATGGTCGTACCAATCGGACATAACAGCGACATCGGTTCCTCGTCGCAGGCGGCTTGCTGGAACGTTTTCAGAGTTCCAGCGAATAGATCTGGACCGTTAACCGAACGCGCAGCAAATAGATAATAAGCAAAGTTCAAACAAAAAAAAAAAAATCGGTGAAAAGAATGGTCCGAACCGTGTTCAATGGCCATTGAACAGTGAGATTTGCGGGGTTAATTCGTAACGAGTTACAGTGACAAGCGCCCATACCCGGATCGGTTTTCAGAGATCGGAGTAATTAACGGTTGACGGGTTTAGCGCAATGGGCATCATTATACGCGAGGCCAGCGTAGCGTTAATGATGGCGAGTTTCCCGCGATCAAAGGCACACGTTACATTGTTTGCGGACATCAATGCCGAGGTGAAAGTCGCGCGCGGAATTTTCGACGAAATTAGCCGGTCGGCCAATTGGTGGATGAAATTTAAATACGTGACATTATAACGCGAATTATCGGGAAAATTGTCGGAGCGAGTGTGTAAAATGGTGGATATCGCGATATCGATACGTCAGCCAATGTTTCGTATATTAAAAGCGCAGGAATGCGATATGGCGTCAGCCGATCATTGGATGAAAGTCGATTTACGTTACCCGTCGTCGTGGTAGCACAGCCATGGGCGTGAATATAGGTGTTCAGACAGGTGTAAAGGCGCCACGCAACAGAATCAGCAGGAACAACATGAAACAAAGATACACAGTTTTACGTTAGTTAAATTACATCACTCAACTCGATACTTAGGTCATGTTAAAAACATTTGCATGAATCAACGACAATCATTATTATTATTATTATTTATAAATTATACACACACACATTGCGAATTGGTAAATTATTCATTTTCACATATTGTTGTTACAAGAACCTAGTCTCCGTGACATTTACAATCATGGATAGTAAAGTACACTCCATCATCAGGGGTCAGCCTTAAATACACCTTAAGTCTTTATATATTTAACTAATCCTTATAAGCTAAGACCCCCAAACCGGAGTCAACATTGTAGCTTACGGAACTTCTGGAGTTTTGACATTTGTTGGACATTAATCTTCTCTAGAGATAGAAGATTTCTACGTTAAAACTCCCAAATTCAGCTTGTACTTTCACACTTGAGAAGTTGCTGAACTTTACCATCAGAGATTTAGATCCCTCACTACTCGGAACCTTTATAATTGAAGAATGATTTTAGATTGTATCTGTTTGACAATTTTTATAATCTATTCTTGACCAATCTTAACCGCAGTAATGCAGCATTGTACATTCAATCATATTTAACGTAGAATCTTTTTCCGTCAAGAGGTACTCAATTCATTTTTTTATTATTCATAAATGACACAAGTCTCAAAGGACATTTCAGGCATCCCTTCAAGTTCGAATATTACAGATTTGTTAACAAACTCATGATTTACCGGCGCATTATGGTAATCCGTTACTTCGTTGCACAATGCTTGGCAATCAGCTCCGTTATTTACGATGAATATAAAGAGAAAAAATCACAGAGATGAATTCAAGGGAATGGTTTTTATCGTCGAACGCCGCATGCCAAATTTGTTGAATTCCCGTTGCGTTTCCGGGATTCGTGGCAGAATGGACTGAACTTTTTAATTTTACATATTTTTATACGTCTCGCATTAAGATATCCCTATACATGTATACAAATCAACGAATATTCGGCACCGGTACGAAACATAAGAAAAGATTTAAAATTTAGATTCAAGAGAGCTGAATATCAGTACTTGTCTTTCTGACATCCTTCGTAGATATCTTTATTTTAGCATATCGGAGCGTTCCGATTAATTGGAAAAAGCCACGGAGAATCCTTGAACAATAAATATTTTTAAAAATCCACATCCGGAAGCACTCGTATTGTTCTCGGCAGAAAAACGAGCAGAACAGAGTCTTGAGTAAAGCCGACAATCCAGCGCCTTAATTGTCGTTGTACTGTTTGTGAAAGGCGATTAGATCAAGGAAATGAAGAAACTCCGCGATTGAGACTGAAAACAAAAAGTGCTTAACTTCATTGGCTTCGTTATTGGTTCTTCGAGAGGGGTATTGGAGAGGGGAGTGCGTTGTGAACGCTGTGGATAACAAGCGCCTAGATTAAGAAGCCTCTATTAAGTTTGCACAATGCACACCGACGCGAATTCGTCTGGAAGTGAATGGCGATCGGAAACAATTGTGTCGAGAACCGCTGTTTTCCTTTGTTTCGATACTATCCCCGGGGGGTTTACGCACTCGGCCGCCGCGGATACTTCGCCGCCGAATGAAAAAGTCTCGTTTTATATTGCATCCCCCTGAGAAAGCTTTAATTTACAGAAATTTATGTATTTCTACAACTGCTACTATTCCGAAATAAATTCAAACTGGGAAAGATTCGAATAATCGTGCGATGGAATTACATTTATGAAATTTCTTTGTATTATATCGATGATTGTATATTTTGAAGTTTTCGGCATTGTTATAGAAAAACATGCGATGACTGTATACGGCACTTTAATTACACCCGACACTCTATCGTCGAGCACTGCAGGTCGGACAACTGTCGGGCACTGATTGGGTTTTACGCCGTATTTAGAAAAGTTACTCCTCCTAAGCTGTGGCGCATTACCGAGATCACCAGCGGATTTTTATCCAATAGTTTCACTCGACAAGAAACTTTACTCCAGCACATTCGTTGGGGCTCGTCCTCGTGCCGATGACGCTTATGGCCGTTCCAGTGCAAACGAGCTCGTTCTTTCCAACACGTATGCACTCGATCGAGGTTAACGGCGATGATCGCTAAAAGATCGAGAAGATCCCAAGATCGAGAGCATCGATACGTTGTTTGTCAGGATTCCTGGTGCGAACATTTCCGTTCAATATTCCAGCAGTATATTATGTCGACAAGTTGTCTACCATCAATCGGTGGAATCTCATATGCTTGAAACAAAAAAAAAACTCGAAATCGACAATTTTGTAGGTTACCGTGAAAACACAGGCAAGCTCGTTTATTATTATTTCGTGCGTAAATCTAAATAGGAACATCACTTCCGTACCGAAGAATGAAAGCTAAAATTAATGAATTTTCCCGAATATCCATCAATTATGAACAAAGTCATTATTGTCACATCCGACGCGACGTCATAATTCACTGGCTCATAATTCTCCGGAAATTCCTGTCCGCGACTTTGGTGAACGCAGATTTTTTCTCATTTACATTCGTTTACGTTTATATACATATATCTGGAGAAGAGATTCGGGGGGGGGGGGGGGGTCCACGATCGTTATGAGCGTGGAACAGTCCTATAGTGGCCAAAGGGGTTTTGAATATTGCGATAAGCCGACAGGAAACGCGGACGACTCGTATAGGGATGTCTTTGATGGTTCTCTTCCTGCTATATAGTGTCGTTTTCTTAGCGGCTCTTGAATGCGGATACGTTTGCCAAGTTTACGCCAAAGAGGCTGCCGTTTAAGGCACTGGGAACTATTACAAACGACAGATCGATAAACGGGGATGGTAGTGGACTGTCCGACCTACTCTAACGTTCGCCAGGCTAATAAAACTGACCGGAAGCATTTATTCCTTGCTCGTTGAATCTCAAGTGGCCAGTTTCAAAAAGAGATGAACGAAAGCTTCAACTTCCTTAAACGCCAAGATTGATGGGTATGCCATACCACGAGTTATCTGAGAATTTTAAAATTGAATATTCCTCATTTGTTTGTTTGTTAATATAATATTCTGATGACATGTATTGGATTATCAATCGTGTAGATGTCACTCCTGTTTTTTTTCTTCTTTATTTCTTCAAGATGTATTTTTGTAACAATTTTTTGTTTTCTTTGATTTAAAAGACTTGCAAATGGCAATCGATAGTTATCGTCCACTAGATATTTTAAAGTAAATAAGTACAAATTTCAAAACGATGAATGCAATTTCGCCAAAGTGGACAGGATAACCATTATCGATTTCTGAAACGCGCTTTCAAGATTGCCGATTTTGATTCTATTTTAGAATATAAGCTCTTGAAAGAGAGGATAAAGTCAGATGTTTACTACATTTTACAGAACATGCAAAATGTTACTTTGAATTAATTTAAAATAAAATAACACAGTTAGTAGAAACAATTCTCATCTCATCGTTTTGCCAATCATTTCTCGTTAGTCTTTCATGATAAAAGAAAATTTGTCAAATTTTCATTTTTAACGAATTAGGTTTTCTTTTGATGAAAATGCATTTATCGTTCGCAAAAAGCAAAAATAGCTACTTAAAACAATGAGAACTGTAATGAGTCAATTATTAAAACGTAAGAAAAAGTACAATTTTTAAAACCAAGAGTATATTCTGCAAGTTAATTCACGTCGACAAACTTTTTATCATTAACGCTTACAACATCAGTATCAGACGGTCCACGGGGAAAGCTAAGAAAATATCGGCATATCGATTTCACCTTGATAAAGCAATTGTCTGAGTAATAGAGTATAAAAATGCATGACTCTAAAAGATCATGTTTGAATATCAAAATATACTACGATCATATAATATTTTTTTATCGAATCTCATTGAATATTATACGGGTATACGTACGAGAAAAGAATGCATAGGGCAGATAGTGCAGATTAGATGCCTGGACTTGAGTACAGAAACTTACACTGGATTTCATGAGACCGAAATTATGCGGAATAAGTGCACTTTTATTTGCTAACATAATTTATATAATCTGATATCTTGTAGCATAAATTGAATTCAATTCTTCAAATCCCTAATGGAACTCCTTCCTACTGAATTTCATACCGTTATAAGCTTCAATGAACTAATTATGTTTGCATGTTTAGATTAAACACGTGTTTCCTACATATTACGTGAACTTCCCTTGTATGCAGTCAATACATTTATAATTACGTTTATTATATCGTAATTATGTATATCAACTAATATTATAGTTTCATTATATTATCAAAAGGATGCTTGTATGTTAATAATTTATATTTTTTTATTAAGTTAGAAATGTTTGAAAATACAACAAATTCACGTACTCCGACGTCATGTGAATGTATATTACCAACTATACTTCAAACTAAGTATACTACTTACAGACAAGCTTTAATTAATAACGGTAGGGTAGTTTTCCGTAACTTCCCAAGCTTTGTTCAGTGAAAATCACAATATGTATAATAATGACGTCCAAACTTTTGTTGTATACGGTTAATCGTGGATTATGTGCACTTCTTACGTTTCATTGCTTACAAATTTCAAACTAGCATTATTGTGAATTAACTTTGAAGATATTGACATGTTAACGTACATTCTCATTCACAAGCATGATTCAATAGATGTCTACGTTTTTCACTCGGAAAACATTTTTTTGTCTTTTTTTTTGAATCACTCGAAATATATTTGACTTTTCGTGTTTATTCATTTATTCAATTATACCGCGTTAAATGTTAAAAATTACTCTCATTCACGCACGTTGAGGATAATTCAATAATTATAGAATCACCATAATGGGATTTCATTAAATTAAGATCATTAACTGAATATAAAATAATTTTACATAAATTCACCCTGTATATGCACAGGACCATCTCCAACAACCAGGGTTTAACGCGAATCAAGAAGTTCTACATTAACGTTAGTATAATGTTATGTGTTTACACTCTACAGGTATATGCTTTAGTTATATGTGCATTAAATATTGAGCGTAATCTGATTTTGTTGTCCATTTGGCTTTAATCCAATTAACAATTGAAAATAATACATAAATTTATGTAATACTCGTACCATCGAAATTTCATATAACTATGAATTTCGGTTTAAAATTGTATTGAAGAGAATCTTAATAAAAAAGTAGAGAATAAAAGTATATCAATATATATATATATATATTACGTTAACAACGCGTTAAATCGCTAACATCAAAAGCCAACTTTAGTTCAAGGATAATTAAGTCCAAATAATTATTGCCGTTCAAACAACTTGTAAAATAGAAGGCAGACTTGTTCGTTTCATAAGTCTATTAAACTACCAAGAATATTCTAGGTATAATATACTCGTTTCTACTAAACTTGTGCGTTAAGCCACTTGAATCTCGTCAACGAAATAGAAGCCGGGTAAATCTCGTCTGTACAACAAGCTTGATGCTCGTACATGATGGGAAGTCTCGAGAACCCATCATTCGCTAGCGACTGATCCTTTTTAAAAGGACCAGAAGAAGCGCCATGACAGTTATCCTAATTCGTAAGGAAAAAAATTTTATTACAAAGTATGTTCATCTTGTAATATTGCTTAATCCCAAGCGCTGTATGACGTCGAAGGTAATCTCAAATAAAAAAAAAACTGATTTTGATCGAATTTCTGACGTATTTTGATGAATCTTAAGAAGCGATTTATATCAATCAAGTTTTTACTTGATATTTAATTTATTAACATAAATATAGTATTTTCAAACTTTAAATGTCGATCTACGTTGAAAAAAGGATCTGGGCAAAGTGGAATTTTATTAAACAATAATGAAAGGTACTTTTTCACTCCATCCATAAAGATCTATTATTTAAAAACTTATTAAACACTGGTGCGGGTCAAAAAACCGACAGTTAAAAAACTGACGCTCAAAAAACCGACAGTCAAAAAGCCGACACGTCAAGACACCGGCACTCAAAAAACCGACAAAAATAAAACGTCAAAAATCTCGGGCAATCTACAACCACAGCTATTTTAACGTTTTAAGGAATGTATAACAAATGACAGACATTCACGTATATATGTTGAAGGCATTTTTATAAATTTTATTTTTATTTTTTGAGATTAACATTTCTACGTGGTAGACCTGACAAGTAAATCTAGTTATATCGAATTTATTGTTAAAGCCATGTTACAGCCATTTTGGGATCTGGTAATGATGTAACGATGAAAGGAAATATGGAACGACCAAAAAAGAAAAGAAGTCAAAAGTGGTAAAAAGGTTATATTTTAATTATATTTTTTGCACATATTCCCTGACAGGCCTTAGCGGTTCTCGTCTAAATGCAGCTGTATTTATATTATAAGTCTTACATTTATAACAATATAAGAATGAAGAAAAGAGAAGAAGGTCAGAAAAAGAGGATTAAAGACAGAGTCTTTAAGAAATACTGATTGATTTACGTCATGTTGCATTTAGTCTGCCATTCAATTTCCGTCACACAATGAAAATAAACATTAAGAAATCAATTGAACCTGGCACGACAGACATACCGCACAGCCTTCCACATAATTTAACCGGATCGAAACGGATATCTCTCTTGTCAGATGATTCTTAAGGAAGAAAATTCGAGTCATAAGGAGGACTTAGAACAAGCCGCGGAAGGCAGCTACTTCAAGATCCGATCAATGTCCTTTTTCTCAGCGAACCGGAAACCGGAAAAGAAGCGTCGCTCGACCTGCTTACGAAGCGGAGCGCACCGAGCTTCTATACTGTACCATCCCGCATGCTGGACAACTGAAATCTGGAAGTGCTGCCAACTTTACTGCACTCCCTCCCCCACACGTACACATTCGCACGCGTGTGTTTGTTATATATAGGGGGAATCGCGCAAATAGAGACATACATCGCCCCGTAACCGAAACGAAACTTCCAAAATCCTTTCAGAATACGAGTGGAATCTACGATACGGGGCGAACCACGATTTTGTATTATTTCGGGCGCAACTTTTATTGTTCCGAAGTTTTTTTCTTTTGGACCCTAAGTTTCCAGCGTATACTTTACACGGTTAACTTGACATTTTTGCTGCATTTTTAACAATAAACAGCGACATTACTTGCTTAGTTATTGAAGGAAGCTTTCTATTTTACATTATGTTTTACAGTTTTAATTATTATAAATAATCTAAAAATGGATTCGATTTAAGCATCTCTACAGAATCTTGATGAATGTTCATTCTAATGACAGGTGCTGCATTCGTATTAGTTTCAAAATTATACAACGTCACCGAATAATTTTCGACGCCTGACAGTAAGAATTAATTTAGACCTACTCGCTAGTGTTTCTAGACCACATTTATCCATATAGGAGCCCAGTGATATATATATATATATATATATATATATATATATATTCATCGTCTAACACAATGACTCTATTGTTCTAAATCCAATTGATAACAATTCACCACGTCCAATGTACGTCCACATTTGGTTTATCAGACGTTCATATTTTGTCCAGCATACATCCAATTTTCATCCAATATTGATCCCGATGAAAATCCAACGGACGTACTTTGGACGAAATATGGACGAGTAATCGAATAATAACGATGTGACAATAATGGATCATTTCTGGACCAATATTTGGACATAAAATGGATGAATTCTGGACGAATATTAGACGTACATTTTACGTATAGACAGGTACATACGATGGACGTCCACGACTTTACGTACATTGGACATCCATTTTACGTCTATTTTATGACAATTTTATGACCAAGAAAAATAAAGATTAATAAAACGTCATTGAATATAAATATAAAAAATCGACGTAAGTAGATTATTTAAATGCTGAGAGTCATGTTTTACGGTCCAGTCCTTGTTTCTCCATCCATCATCTCTCTGCCGTATACGTTTTATTAATTCTTAAACAAAAACAAAAAAATGATGTAAAAAATAATTTTACGATAACAATTTTCTCACGAGCGCGTCCTAAAAGAAAATAAAAAACGAAGTTTTAAAATCACGAATTGAATAAACCCTCGAATCCTATCGTGGAAATTGGAATATGAAATGCATGTCGATGAAAGGTCGAGCTGGTTTTTTCCCCGGGGGACATTTCCGTCCCGTGTTTTTAAATCGCGTCCTCAACTACAGAGCCGTGCTTTTTCGCTCTTTCCCATTTCGCGGTTCTTCGGGCCTTTAATATACCAAGCTCTCGAGAGTAGATGGACACGTAATGTTAGCCTATATACGTATACACACACACACGTACACAATGTATTCCCCCTGTAAGCGTGATGGAGACTACGGCGGCGCGCCGCGAGAACCTGAGAATGGCCATGTATTGCGGCGGTTCGCCCCTCGAAATGGCTCTTTATCATAAGTGCGACGAGAGTATGACTTCTCCTCTACCATGCGACCAGAGCGGGGAAAAACGAGGCGATATTTTCACCTATGCCGGGCTCAAACGCTAGCTGTCTTTTTTATTGCGGTGAACCGAGAGTAACTTTGCGTGTCCGTTTGCGGCACTCATAACTTGGATGCGTATAAACATGTTTACGATTATTAAAGAAGCTTTTGTCGTTTGCCCTCTTTACAGGTATTTGTATATCCGTGTATATAAAAGTATGAAGTGGTAGCAAAAAGCTCTGTTTTTTTTTTCTTTTCTTTATTTTTTTTTTTTTTTTTTTTTTTTTTTTTTTTTTTTTTTTTTTTTTTTTTTTTTTTTTTTTTTTTTTTTTTTTTTTTTTTTTTTTTTTTTATATTGTGATATCAGTTGATGGTCAGCATGATCTGATCCATGTCATATAACATGCCTTTCTAAAGGTTCAGAAAATACAGACTGTAACTGTTCAGGAAACTCGAGGTGAGCACAATGTTTAAATAATTCAGGACGATTTTCCTGTAGAATCTATTTTCAACGTAAAACACATATTTCACTTTCTTTATCTATCGAATACAAAATACCAAGCACCTGCGAGAGTGCAGTTATATCAGTCACTTTCTACAAATCTTCAAGCAGATATTCGACATTTTGTCTTTTGCCTGAGGGTTCGCAATCCATGTCGCATATTATTCCTTCATGGTCATTCAATATGAATAAGAAAAATGAGATCTTGCAACAGAATGCTGATTTGATTATTCATTAAATGTAAAATGGTTGACTACTAATACAGATACACAATAGTTTGTGTCCATGTACGTCCATATTTCATCCAAAAAAGTAAGTAATTTCATGATCGTAAAATGTACGTCCAATGTATGTCCATTATTCGTCCATTTTAGAATATTTTTTTTTGGTCATAAAATGGACATAAAATGGACGTCCATTGTATATACTTATCTGGAAAAAAATATGAATAATATACTGTGGCGAAAATAAAAACGGATAAAATAAAGAATGCAATTACTTGTGAGCAAAATACACCTGCGTAGAATCTTCAATAATGGTGTAAATCTTGGACATCCATAATTCCTTAATATTGACAAGAATTTGTCCATTTAACGTCTACTATTCATCCAATCAAATTCCATTTCTCGTCCATATTTTGTCCAAAGTACGTCCACTAGACCATTGACGTCCATTGGATTTTGATCTGGATCAATATTGGATGAAAATTGGACGTATGCTGAACAAAATATGGACATCCGATAAACCAAATGTGGACATTTATTTTCACATTTGAACATTATTTGGGAAGTGTACTTCTAGATTGATGATTCCTTACCTATTTAGATTAAGGTGAGACACAAGATCACAATTTTATTTAAAATAATCTGCCAGTTAATCGATCAGATCATTCAATTAGTCATTGATTATCGGATTAAAACGATTTACAAATAAAGACAACATAGAGACATTTCTTTAACTAAAATGAGATCGACTATTTTTGAACGTTTATAGTCTGTTGTTACCCGCGGTCTACCATGAGGGCTTTAAATTAGATAACGTTTCTTTTTGTTTGTTTAGCCGCGATGAAATCGTTATGATAGCATGAAAGCTCTACGACTGTTTTCCATTCGAGCCCTCTGTATATAGTATAAAACTCCAAAATCGCGCGAACTTGGCATCGCATCACGATACCATGTCGTCATGTGAGATGTTCTTATTTACGTTTCAGTATAATATATGTATACGATGTATACGAGCAACAGTGAAAGATAAGGGTTTCGCCCTCATCCTGTAATCGTAACAAAATCTTTCAAAGCTAACGATGTATTGAAAAAAAATATTACATCAGCAAGAACGTGATCAATAAATCTATAAAAAAAAAAATAGTAACAATTCTTTTTTTAATGTTCAATTACTTTTATTTCTTCGGTTTCCAACTTAATCAAGTTCTCCTCTGGATTCCATAAAAATGACTAAAATAAAAACTTTGTTTGAAGAAGAGAAAATGTGTATTCATATCGCTATCTGATTGATGTCAGTGGGTCGTTCATTCACCATCGATCGTCGCGTGGTTGAAAAAATCCCGCCGATGTTCTCTCCAGGGCTCGCATAAATATCGTCCGGTCATTAATCCCTCTCGGATGGCAATTTCTGATATGCGAATGCGGCACTACGGACATGCTGAAGTAAATCGGAGTTAATCGCACCCGCAGGAGAAGATAAAGATGACCAGCCATGGCCCGTGGCGCTCGAAAGGGTACCCGGGTAAACACCCGGGATTGGGAAAATTATTGTCCCGATCGAAGTAGGGTTCGCCACCGCAGGAATTCCTAACGCCCATTCATGTCGTAATTTTTACATTCGACTCTATTTTATTCGCTTTCGCCATCGATGTACGTGCACCCTCCGCGTTAATGCTTCTAAAGTGGTTTATAACGGGTGTTTACGAAACTTTCTGTCTGACTGATGTGAATCGGACCAGTATACTTCCTCAAACCTCGATCGAATAATTTGATTATCAATTTAAGGCGTTACAATTATATTTCTTCAATAATATATATTTTATATGGCAGTATTATTTATGTAGTATATATATACCCAGTCAATCATCACAGAATTTATGTCACAGTTATGTAACAGTTACATTAAAATGTCCGCCTCAAAATTGTCACAGTTACATAACAGTGATTGTGACGTAATTGCTATGTAACTATTAT
>JAPYZR010002130.1:0-21010 GCA_030522945.1 Trichopria nigra
AAGCTGCGTGGCTTTCTCGGGCGGCGATTGGCGACTTTCCACTTACTTTACCGGCACGTAAAGCCCATGAATTTGCGCATGTGTGACAAAAAATATTTTTCCTAACATTTTCAATGTGTATCCGTCTTAATAAAACGAAATAAATTTCTGGAATTTATTACAGTGAACTCTAGGTTAAAATAAAAATAATAATGAAACAACTATTCATTTTTCAAATTCTGAAATATGTGGAATATGTATTCTGACAAAATAAACAATTCATATTATTCTTATTCAATAAAAGAAATAAAAAAAAAAATAAAATATTCAAAATTTAATTCAAGAACCTTTCTTTTACTACTATAATTTCCCAACAATCGAAAAAGGATTCAGCAGGATTGAAAATTTGAATACCTGTGAATTCGTAATTTGACATGTATTCAAATGTATTCAAATGTATTTAAATGGATTGACATATATCCATTTGTGCCTGTGGATATAAGGCATTATTTATTTTCAGCGATATTATACTTGGATTCCCGTGGATTCGCAGAGACTGGTTTAAATTCGCATTTTTGGATTCCGAAGCATTCAGCATTATATTTATTTTCGGCGATATTATTTTTAAGAAATAATTTTTGGATTTATAGCAGTAAAAATGAAAGATTGATATAGGTGAAAACTTGGATTAAAAAGAATTTAAAATGATTAAAAATTGATTCATTTCTTCAACAACGAATACTTTTGAATTCTTGTTAATCCAAGTTTTGATGTTTTAATCATTTTTTTTTTACTGCGAAGGATTCAATTTGGACAGATTACGAATTCAACTGAATCCGTTCGAATCCTTCTGAATTCTTTCTGTATATATATATATATATATATATATAGTCACGAAAGCAACCAATATTTGTAGGTTAATATTATTTAAAGGAAAATAATGTATTTCTAACAGTTTTCATTTATAATTTTACTTGATTTTCAATGGAATTTTATTTATGAATCATCCCTAATAGCAAAATTGACCAATATGCGGGAAATATGTTGAAATGTCGGTCATACATGTTGCACATATGCTGTTATTTCGGCATGTTTCTGCATCCGTTGCTATCTATAGGGATGTATAGGTTATGTGGGATCAGACTTGCAGACCCAGATAGCACGACAGCAGGTATGTCCGCTTTTAAAATATGCCGATTTCAGCAATTTGCCGGTCTGTTGTCGGAAAAAAGCGGACATACCTGCTGTTGTGCTATATCTGGGAACTTTGAAAAAAAAAAAAAAATAAATAAATAACGCTTCAATCATTTTTTATTTATACTTTTCTAGTCTCGAGATTAAAATAATATAATATCTTCAAAATTGTCATTCTCTTAGCTTTCTATTAAATACATCCAGAATTATAGTGTCTTGAAATTTGGCAAAATGTATTTTATTTCTAACAAAAATTAAAGGCATTCGAAACGACCATCAAACTTCGTGAATTCTATAATATTTAAAACATTACGACGTATAAAATGCTTTCACCTTTTCAGGGCTTCCATGCGTTTTTGAATTCGTAACCTTCGAGCCATTTTTCGTTCGTTCGGATCGAACGAAAGTACCGACGGCTCTTCCGGTTTCTCCTCTTCATCGTCGATTACATCGCCTTCTTCTAAAAGATTATCGTCATCGGCCATGATGGTGATTGTCGGGAATAACGAATTCGCAAAACTTTACGGTATACTCCGAATCTGAAACGATAACCTAAAATCGCAATTCCAAAGTGATTTTCGAACGCCGCACATCGCGCAATCGAATTTCTCGATTGTTACTAATGGTAACGGCGATTTCTACAAACAAGGGGTAACCAGTGGTAACAGATGGCGCTCTATTCGGCCGGTCGATAAAACGCATCTCTGTGTATACATACATATATGATTTCAAGATGGCGACGCTTGTGCAATTATACGATATCTATCGCGAAATATATCTCGAGTATACTATGGCTTTGTTATGTACATTGCGTATATACGTAACTGATATAATTTTAACTCGTCCTTCGAGGGAATTTTTATCCCTTCGCTTCGAAATCGAAAGTTCGCCATAAACAACTCGATATTGAGTCGATGCATATAGATATTTATAATAAACGACGTAACGACTTCGAGCTCATACATGTGTATATATATATATATATATATATATATCATCTGTTGGTTCATGGTTTAAAATCAAATAAAACAAAATAGAATAGAATCGAATTTATTGAGTCGTGAAATGTTTATATACAAGTGAAGAAGGAAATATATATATATATATATATATATAATACATATACACCGTATAGATCGAGGTCTCTTGTACGAGATAATTGCGGAAAACCTGCTAACGGCAGGTCACGCGACTTTATCGTCTTTTGCTCAACGAAGCAACTGTTCGTTTTGGCGTACGTATAACGGTGAGTGAATTAATGCGTTCGGGAAAGATATTATACGCGCAATATCGACGAGTACATTCCATCGTCGACGAATATATATGTATACGCGTAGGATATTGCAGTGTATATATAATGGCGAAAAGCACGAAGCGAGATCCTGCACTTTTGCCGGAAAAATTCGATTTTACAAATCGTCGTTCAAAATGAGTCACTTTATGGCGGGACTTTTGCGGAACGCGAAAATCGAAAAGCCGCACTCTCTTCCTTGTCTATGCTGTTGGAATAAAAGGAGAGGAAACGTCCTTCTCGATTCTTCGTTGCGCTCAGCCCCGCATGTTGCATCAGGCATAAACTCTAATCGAAATCGAAAATGCTGATCTTTGGTCAGAAATACACGAAAACAGGTTTCGACGTCGACGATGACGCAATACCGCGTAAAATCGCGAAACCGCGACAAAGTTTCGAAACTTTTCCCTATAGTCGGCGTATTTTCGTCGCGATTTCGCATGCCTCGAAAAGGCGTAAAATAGATAAACGTCGTCTTTAAACGAAAAAAACAAAAAAATTTCATTATGTCATTCGCCATCTTGAAATAAAAAAAAAGGAAATTTTTCGATCATCTGTTGGTTCATGGTTTAAAATCAAATAAAACAAAATAGAATAGAATCGAATTTATTGAGTCGTGAAATGTTTATATACAAGTGAAGAAGGAAAGACTTCCAAATTGTCTATGTATAGTTTGCATTATGTATTCCCTTTTCCCGGCTGCTTTCCGTGGAATACTAATTACGTATCCATCGTCTTACGCCTTTCCGGGATCGTTTATTTCCATTAGAGGGTATATACACGACGTTCCATTATTCGTTGAGTGTGTGAAATGCTGAAAACGTCGTTTCCTATATATATATACTCCTTGTCCAAAGGCTAACGCATTTCGAAGAAGACGAACCCTCGAATATACGCAGTTACACGCTTTATACATATACATATGTATACATAGTGCGATCTTCGCACGGTTCGGCGCCTGTCGACCAATCGCATAATTCCAATTTCCACTCGTGCATTCGGAAATGTTGCAGTTTAACATTATTATACTCATTCTGTATCCAATGTATTCTTTATCGTCGTTCTTTCACTGTCAAAAATGAAAGATGTATCGTCTGTCAGTCAAATGTTAAAAAAAAAAAAAAAAAAAACAAAGAAAAATCAATCGTACGCCCATGATTCCCTGATGTGTAAAAATCCAAATTCACACTTAAATAAAAAAGTATAGGCACTCGACGGTCAAATATCTCTCGAAAACGAAACCTTTCTGAGAATTGTCTTTCGAATTCCCACACAAACACATCGCAGGGATAATACTAATGATGCGGCCTAGCAACAGGGCATAAATTCTGACTTCGGAAAATATTCTCGACAAAAATAATACAATCCATCAAGCTCATACTGCCACGGAAAAGGTCGACTTTCAAACTTTGGGTATAATAAAATACAGGGTGCTATTTAAAAAGACGATCATGTTAACCTTGAATATCTTCTTGGGCTCCTCTCTCTAAAGGACGAATAACGAATATTATTTTTTTTAAAGAAACTTTTAGTTTTCGAGATTATATACTATACTAGTGTTTTCAGAGTTTTCTAGCACCCTGTATATTTATCAGTCGTCAAAAAACCACACGCATATAAGAAGAAATGTTATATATATATATATATTGTTGAAATGTTATATATAGTATTACTTTTGGAATAAATAATACCCGCCATTTTTTTTTACTATTATCTTCCATCTACGATCACAAATACATCTATTTAAATTATATAAATTCTTCAATATTGATTCCCGATCGATTATTAACGTTAGATAGGAAAAAATTATGCATTTTAACATTTTGTAATTTTAAGACGCCATTTTCAGTACCGACATTTTGTTTTACTATTATTTTTCATCTACGATCGCAATACGTCGATTTAAATCATCTAAATCATTTAATACTCATTCCCGAACGATTATTATTTAACGTTAAATATGAAAAAATCGTTCATTTTAACATTTTAACGCATATATATATATATAATTTTAATTGTAAGAACAAAAACTAGATTTATAACTAGATCCAAATTTTAATTTTAATTTTATCTACTGCTTCAGTGCCCGAAACACCAAGATGCCAGAAACAAGTTCAACATCAGCGAAGAAACTATACTCATCTCAAAAACAGACAACACTGTGTGAACGTTATTGAATTCATCGAGGAAACAATTATGTGTAATAAACTATAAACATAACTTGTAAGCATTGAAAAATATTGTATTTACATATCATTTTTGTATATTTTTTCATACTTTCCATAAATCTGAAGAGGGTCACAATGATGACCGAAATGTATAATATAAATGTAGATTTTATCTTATCAAGTTTAATGTCTTTAAATAAAGAAATTATTAAAATATCTATATAAACTATAAACATGTTTATAAAATTGAAAGTCTCGGAAATATGTATAGATATATCACTATTAATCGAATCAATGTACTAATGTATCAATGATCGGTAATAACCTCTCCAGGTGCAATGCGACCTTAAATGAACGAATTAAGAAAAATAAAAAGAGTTCTATAAGGCGGATATAAATGACGAATTTATAACTAGATCTAAATTTTTATTTTAACATTTTGTTATTTAAGACGCCATTTTGAATTCCGACATTTCATTTTACTATATTATTGCCTACCTGCGATCATATATTACGTCGATCTAAATCGTTCAATACTCATTGTCGTTCGATTATGATAACGTTAAATATGAAAAAAATTATTCATTTTAACATTATGTTATTTTAAGACGCCATTTTCAATACCGACATTTTGTTTTACTATTGTTTTTCATCTACGTTCGCAATGCATCGATTTAAATCATCTAAATCGTCATTCCCGAAATACTCATTCCCGATCGATTATTAACGTAAAATGTGAAAAAATCATGCATTTTAACATTTTGTTATTTTAAGACGCCATTTTCATTACCGACATTTTGTTTTACTATTGGTTTTCATCCACGTTCGCAATGCATCGATTTAAATCATCTAAATCGTTCAATGCTCATTCCCGATCGATTATTAACGTTGAATATGAAAAAAATTATGCATTGTAATATTTTGTCATTTTCAGACGCCATTTTGAATTCCGACATTTTATTTTACTATTATTTCCTACCTGCGATCATATTGCATCGATCTAAATCGTTCAATATACTCATTCCCGATCGATCATTAACGATAAATATGAAAAAAAAAACGACGAAATTCGAACTTTTGAACATTTTCCGTCATTTTCGTACGCCATTTTGAGACGATCGTATTGAAATAAATTTTTCAACGTTCACGATTTTCAAGTTTAGATGTTTCAATTGCACGATCTATAAAGGTTGCCGATCAATCGACAAGGTATTTTATGGTGACAATGCTGAATTAAAAGAAAAAATACAACTTGAAAAGTTTTCACATAATTCTCCAAAATTCTTGTCATATCATTTTTTCTTTTTAAATTTAAACGTCACCAATCGAAAATGTCCGAATATGCGGATTTCCTGTAATTTATTTATCATTTTGGCATCAACTATACCAGCATTCGTTGAATTGTAGGTTCTGATTAATAACTGCAATGTTAAATGTTTTTTTTTTTTTAAACCATTAAATAGTTAAAAATATACGGAACAATTTCGAAAACTGTAAAGTACCATATTCCGTAATGCAAAACATTTCCATAATGTCGTTGAAATAAAATGTGTTTAAACGTTCACAAAATGTATACCCTCAGTAAATAGGGAATGACGGGACGGACATTTGGGGAACGCGCCTAATGTATTCGCATATAAGTCTGTCTCGCTCTCTCTTCTTTGGGGAACATCCAAAAGTTCGTCCTCCCCCTCTTTAAGCTCCGTTTCTACGTGCACTCTATGTTCCATGATTCAAACTGCGTCCAACACATTGTGCATTCTTAAAACCAGATTTTATAAATGGTTCAGTTTCATACGACGAATAATGAAACGTAAAGTAATAACGACATACTCGATTGCACTTTCGGAACACATCATTCGAACTGCGCGCATAATATGCATCGTATCGTGTATTGATTTCTTTCGTTCGAACGGAGCGTCATGGAAATGAACCTTACGTTCGCTAGATATGCAGCAGTCAGTATAGCATATGGATTTTCCATCAATACGCGAAACTCTTATTGTTCTTCGATTATACGTTCATTAAAATCGGAATTTTCCAATCTATATATATATACTGTCAACTTTCAGTTTTGCTTTAAAACCATTAGTTATACAAAAAATACATATAGTAACGTCATGGTGCCATAAGAAATTTTTCATCAAGTTTAAGAACCCTCCGAATCACTACGTACGGAACGGATCTATATATAGTAGTCTATGTTCTTCCAACGAAATTGTATTCCAACCATTCCAACCATTCCAACATTCAGGCGACTACAATATTATATATTTCATGCATTTATTTATTAAATTCATCCTTCATGCGACTCCGCGTTTTTTTTTCTCCGTATAATCGTCGACTCTTCCCAGCGAGACCACACCCTGAAATGCATGATGGATGCCGAAAAACTATACGGAGAACGTCACCGTTTTCGTTTCTCCTCGCGCAACGTAACGCACAAAACTCGTATTTCCCGATTCATCCGAGAACATTTTCAACGTTTTCGTTCAATATTTTTCCTTCCCGTCTTCCAATATATAATGATATCGATGGCGGCGAGTGTCGAGCTCGTCTTGTGATATAAACGCGAAATGTGAGCAGCTCGAGGGAGAACTCGATAGAACGACGACGACGACGAAGCGAAACGTACAGAGAGTAGCGTCGTTCGATGCCGTGGACCTCTGCGATGGCAACGGTCGTCGGCATACATGGGATTAGCCGGGGTGGGGCGTGGGTTACTCGTCGTGGGATATATAGGGGGCAAGAGGGGCGACGGGACGGTAATGGAAATAGGGACGATAGAGGGGGCGCGGGGGGTGTTTCGTTCGTCGGGTTAGCTCGTTCGACCCGTCATCCCTCCTTTCCCTCGCTCGGCTGAACCCGACGTATCCCCCACCCTCATTGCGCCGCGCTTCGATTCTCGCGATGCCCCTCGCCCTCTACCATTCCCCTCGTCCACGGTGGTTCTCCGCCGCGAAGCCCCCTTTCGCGATTTAACCCTACCACCAATAGGCGCGTCCCCCTCCTTCCGCGAGATCGACGAAATGCGCCGTCGTTTCTTTTCTGTCGCTCCCCCCCCCCCCCTCTCTCTCTCTCCCTCTCTATTTTTTACCCTTTTATCGCTCGCGATATTTCCCAATTGTCTTTTTTTCACTATATACTCTTTCTCTACCTGTCTTGCTTTTATTCCGCGTCTTGCTTTCCTCCCCGTTGCGTTGTTATAATCCTTTTCTCCGCCGGCTCTATGCATATGCGCGCTTTCGTATATATCTCGGCCCGTTTTCGGATTCGCCGGCTTTCTAACGAAATTCTGATTTTGCATCGTCCGTTTCGGATTTAAAACGCGACTCCGCTTTACTTTTTTTAATTTTCCTGCTGTCGGCGCAGTTCCCGGACGTTTTTCACGTCGATATTTATTTCGTTCGAGAACGCGCGATATTTTTCATGGTAGAAATATACGGAGGCTTTTTGGAGTCGTATATATTCAGAAATGTATTGCGTTTTCAGTTCTTTTGGCAGATTGTTCGATCGTGGAAGAATTTTTTTGACGTATATACAAGTTTTCTAATTATCTCCTTTACTTTCGTGCAATGACGTAGTCGTCATCGTTATATTGTCATTATATTGTCATTATTCAACATTATTTTTTCGACAATTGCTATCGGCCATTAACAACAGATCAAAATTGATAAGAAATTGCTTCGTGTGTAATCAATTGGTATATGGTTTTTTAACAAAAAATTAAATCAAAGAGTTTTAAATTAAATAAGAGTTTTAATTTAAATGTTTTAGCAATATTATTTCATTCAAATTGTATCAAACGCTGTATAGAAATTCCAATCGTTTATTCATTTTGATTATATCGTGCACCGTTAAATTCAAAAATTATTATACGCATTGATTAACTGATCAATTCGATTGAAACATTTTATATTTTTTATTTAATGTAAGTTGAATGTGAAATCAATTTTAAGTTGATTTCAGTTTTTGGAATTTTTATGTGCTGAAATGAAGGAAAAATAAGGGAAATGAACTTGGAAAATCAGATTCGAATGTTAAAATTTGGAACGTAAAATAAATAACTCTTCGGCAGAAATTATCTTACGTTTACTGGTTTACCATATTGAACCTTGTGTATTTTATCTTATTGTGAATATTCAACGTTAAAAGAAATCAGTCACGATATTTGTGTTGATGAATGATTTCGTTAAAGTGTCATTTTGAATTAAGATTAGATTCGAGGCCATTGAAAAATTTAATGTTGCAGAGGAAATGATTTAAAACGAAGTTGATAGAAAACTCAAATAAGTCTATGTATATAGCAACGATGAGGTATAAAGTTATGATAATACAAAGAAGAACTCATAAATAGTAACATATACTTTACCACGTTTAGGGTTTACGGTTTCCCAGTAAACAAAGTATAGAAATTTCAAGAAAATCATTAAAAACAATGGGGAAGCATTCTAAAGTATTTGTTTGTTTTTGAATGTAAATATATTGCTTAATGCTACCTTTATTCTCAATTCGATTTTTGAAATTTTATACGTTCATTATGCATTTTGTTGAAAATGTCAATGGCCTTATTTTGAATATTACAGGGTAATGTAATTCAAATGCGCACTTTAGAACATTTGTCATCACAATATTATTATGGGGTTCTAAATTGGGGCAGTTACTGAACTAACTTACAAAGTAAAAAATTACAAATTAGAAACTGCTGAAACTTTTTTTCAAAATGTACACTTTGGTACCGTAATTGTACACAGTACCGGTGAAATCAGTCGAAAATTGAATGAGGAATTCCACACTTGTTGTGTACAATTGCCTTCTAGTACCAGAACCTAAATTTAAAAAAAATCGTTTTTATCATTTTAAACTTGCACTTTCCATATTGTTAATTATTTTACCTTAAACCACTCTTAATTATAATAGTAAATTGTTGAAGGTTTTCGTCAGGTCATTGCTTAATCAATTTCTATTTCTACAACTTATATATATCTAAGAGATATAAGACATTGAAAATAGAACTTGGAATCTTTTGATCACTTTCCATGATCACGAAGATGATGTATCAATCCAAACAGAATTTTGAAACGGGACATTTATATTTATATACAGGTAATAGTATATAATATGTATATATAGTATGTAATAATACCAAAATGAAAATTAAAAAAGTTTGTAATGCTGATATATACATATATATACACACCGTTTTCTGCATTCCTTACTCGTAAAAAACACAGAATCGACTAAAGAAAAGATATTTTAAAAATAATTTTCATTGGATTCCAAAGTGTCAAACGTTAGCAACATAACTGTTTTACGTTCAAGTCGAAATAAACTTTTGAATCTGCACTCGTTTTGTACAAATAATCGACAAATCCCGATTACAAAATTAGTCGATTGTATCCTTCGAGAATGATGAAAAATGTTGAAATTAAATTACTGTACATTACAATCAAAATTGATATATAAAACAAAAAAAAGATTAATTCACATTTTCTCAAAACTCATGTACAAATGACATATTATACCAAAGTAATAAACTTTGAAAACATTGTAACGTTCGACTATTTTTAAAAATTTTAAAAAACGCTGTCGAATAATAAAACGTAACGATAATAAATCGACGATTATCCGTCCTAATAATTAAACGACGAATAGACGCAATTCCGTTTCTCTGCATGCAAATGTAGCTTTACTTTCTTCGGTGCACGTATATTCTTACGTAAATTGCAATATTTTTCGCCGCATTCGTCACTCCCGCACGTTCGCCATATACGTAACAACAATCGAAGGAAAACAATCGACCGGTTCTCACAATCGCATATCCCTCGGTGTGTTATTTCGGCCGGAATAATTTCCGATCTAAAATTCACGTTAATTTAAAGCGTTTCCCGGGGTCCCTTATCTTTCCCGTCGTATATATATATACACGCGTTCTTTCCTGTTCCTTTTCTTCGTCTCCGTCCTCGCGTTCCGCAAACCACCCACCACCATCGCACTCGCATATCGTCGTCGCGCAATTTCAAATTCCGTTTTGCCAACCTCGCCATTTTCGAAGCTCGCACTTGGTCGTCGCTTCGTCTCTCCCTCGATTTAGTCCGTAATTCTTCATTTGTCCGACCGATACGAATCTCCCATTTTACCTCCGTCTCTCTCTCGCATTTGCGAACCGAGACATTTACATTTCCCCCCGCCGCTTCCTGCGCGCATACATATATCATTCCCGGTACACATATATATGCATGTACATATCTCCCTTATTACACTCGCGTTTCATCTTTGTCTCGCGACCCTCGAATTTTAAAAGCATTTTTCGCCCCTCTACACCTCCTATCCCCCCTGACCTTCGGCGCTTTCCTCTCCGCGTCTTTTTTATTCGATCTCGTTCCGTTTCCCATCTATATACGCGTTCGCCCTCTACGTCCCTTATTCGTCCATTTTTCATCTTCCACTTTTTCTCCGTTGCACCTTTGCCGCTCTCTTGCTCTCTCTCTCTCTCATTCCCTCTCTTCATCCGCGAGCCGAGCGAGCGCCATTTCGCTCGTTTCCCCACCCCACCGCGAGAAAAGGAGCGAGAACGAACGATCGGAGGCCGAAGTCAACCGAACCGAGCCGAAGTAGTTTTAGGAACGCTCGGTGGGGATATGCGCGCTCTCGCACACACGGCGCAATATGGCGTCGTCTCGTCGTCGTCGTCGGCTTCCTATTTACCTCCCACCAGCATCGTTGCGCGCTCCCTACCCTCCGCGATCGGCCGCGCAGCGCAGCGCCTCGCTCGTTGCTCCCGCCACCACGGTGACGTCACTCTGAGTAGTGTAGTGCAGTGAGAAGGAGCGATCCAGGCTCCGTCCGTGCATACGATCCCGCAGCGAGTCGCATATCACGCATACATATATTTACGTATGCATTGGCCAGGAAATATATAGGAATAAGAAGATTCGACGGCGCAAAGTGCAACGTGTACCTATATCTATAGTCGCGTTCGCGAGAATTTTCGAAAAAAAAAATAAAAGTCCACGCGAGTGTGTCATTCGTCGGCTCGTTCGCGAATGCAGTGATGTGATTCGTTCGACGTTTTCGCAAATCGCGTCTCCGCAAAGGCGCGCACGTTTCTCTTTTCGACAAAAGAAAAAAAAAAAAGAAAAATCGCTCGGAGGAGGGGTGTTAATAAAGAGTGCGTGAACAGTGATATATTATACGTATATATATAAAAAGGTGAAAAAAAATCGTAGGAAAAGAGAGAGAAAAAAACGCATCGGCAGCCTCGACTCGCGCGCGCGAGAGAAGGAAGAAGGTAGTGGTGCGCGACAGATATATATATATATATATCTGTATATATAGTGGTGCGTGCGAGAGAGAGAGAGATAAATAGTCGGCGGCGTCGCGCGAGGGAGGGAGAGGGAGGCAAAATATACTGCTGGGAAAATGGGCAGGGACGGATCGGCGCCGTTGCCGCTGCGTGCCGTCGCCCTCGCCGTCGCCCGGTGCTCCTCTCCGCTCCGACGTGAGGTGCGATTAACCGCCGCCGTCGGCTTTTGGTGAAGAAGACGAAGAAGAAGAAGAATTGTGAGTAGTGTGTCGTTTTCGTACGTACGTCGGTTTCTTCTCTCTCCTCCACGCGATGACGGCGCGGTGTCGGCGCCCGTGCGACTTCGCCTCGACGACGAGGTCATCACCGGCCAGTGACTAGTGTTTCTGTTTTTCCTTTTTTTTCCCCCCACCCCCTTTTCGTTTCTGTTGTTTTCTACTTTCTTTCTCGTTCCGTTTCTAATATCATCAGTGCAACGAGATAGAGCGAGAGAGATAAATATATATATATAGTGAAGAGATATATAGTGTGCGCGATAGAGAGAGAAAGGAGGAGGGGCATTTACGTAACAATTTTCGCCCTTCGTGGAAAAACGCGCGTAAAAGAGTGAGATAGAGAATATTTTCTCCGAAGGGAGCGAGCGAGAGAGAGAGAGAGAGAGAGGAGTATTCTAGGTGCGGTGGCGTCTTTTGCTCTCTTTTGCTGGTTCTTTCGGTTCAGTGACGTATAGTGACGTGTGTCGAAGCAGGCGTATATATATTGAGAGAAGAATAAGAAGAAGAAAAGTTGTTGGTGTGTGCGTATATAGGAAAAATCATCGACCGAGGTGTGATAATACGCGCGACGACGACGAGGAAAGTCGACGAAATAAATAAAGTGCGCGCGTGCACGACGTCGGTGAATCGAGAGAGAGAGAGAGAGAGAGAGAGGAGGGTAGATTTTCCGGGGGCCGATAGTTGTGTGTGTCGTTGTACAGTGCCGCCAAACGATAGCACAACATCCGATCCCAAATGAAGAGTTCGGAGCAAAATGGTTAGAGAGACACGACACCTGTGGGTTGGAAATCTGCCGGAAAACATCCGCGAGGATCGCATAAGAGAGCATTTTAAACGGTAGGTATTTCAAGATTTTCTTTTTCTTTCTTGCCTTTCCGTGTTTTGTCGCCTTAATTTTTCAGGACGGACGTGCGAGAAGGCCCCTCCGGTAGGTCACCCGGCATACAGGCGAGGGGCCTTCATTTCGGAGCAGAATGTATTATAGATATTTTTGTTTTGCTACATATTATATATATATGTGTGTGTGCGTGTGTGTGTATATATATATATATATATATATATATATATATATATATATAAAGTATGCTAGTTGTCGAGTTTACAAAACGATTATCGGGATTTTCAAGGTAAAGGTTATATCTATTAGGCCTGAATGGGTGCCCATAATCCGGATTTGGAATTTCGGAGTAATGCGGTTGAAAAAGGCCCCTAAGAAGCACGCACCGACTATTTACGTTAGGGGCCTAAAATATTTAGTCCTTTCGACCAGAGTTATTTTCTTTTTCTTTCCTTTTTTTCTCTTTACTTTTTCGATTTTCGTGGAAAAGCGTCTAGAAATTTCGATGAAAACGAGAGTCGGATTTTCAAGGCCTACGTGGAAAAACCGTCAGCATTGTGACGGAGATGGGCCTGACTGAAAAGCGAGACCGAAGCAAATTTTTCCGATTATTATATATATAGGTATATACGGATTTGACGATGTTTTTTTTCTGAGAGAGTCCCCCGAATAGTAGGGTTTTTCCCGTACTGTAGGGGCCATCTGCGATTGAATAATGTCGTGTTTTTTTTTTACGTTTGGTTTGTACAATTATTATTAGTATCGTTTCTTCAATTGCGGTTGAAAAAAAGTCGTCGTTTCGATTCGATTTTAACGAGCTTTGTTTTAGTTTGTTTTAATTATTTTTGTTTCATTTATCTCGGATATACAGGAAAAGTATATTCACGTATTTTTTAACGTTTTAACGGTTTTCAACGTGAAAAATGGTGTTTTTACACGAGATAAATTACATTTCATTGGGGGAAAAGAACACTTGAACAAGATATATAGCTAAGAATTGTGCGTTTGAAGAAAAAAAAACACTATTTTTCTTGAAACTTGCGTTTTACCATGAAACGTTAGGTTTTTTTAAACAATTACGTCCTTACGTAAAATATTTACTTTTCTCCGTATAGTACCTATACTTTTATAAAATTTATTTTTAAAATAAAATCTGATTAATACAAAAAACTTTTCAAACGTAAAATTTGTACGTTTTCTTCCCTAATACACGTATGTTTTGCCGCGAAACATTTACGTTTTCCCGTAAATAAACATCAGTTTTTGAACGTAAAATTTGAACGTTTTTATATAATTGTAAAACTTTGGTATGTTTTACGTTAAACATGTATTGTTTGCGTTGAAAAATATGTTTTTACGAAAAAAGAAAACTTTTTACGTAAAGAAAACATACACGTTTAATCACGAAATATCCCCATTTCAACGTAAGACTTGTACGTATTGTGTCGAAATTGTATATTTTTACGTGAAACACGTGTTTTCCCCTTTGAAAGATGTATGTTTTAACGTGAAAGACGTACATCGCAACGAAAAACATTCGCGTAAAATATCTATTCTGTTTAACGTAAAACTTGCACGTGTTTTGTGTAAAAATTACTTAATTACTGCACATGTTCACGCGAAACATGTGTGTTTTTCTTTTAAAGACGTACGTTTTAACGTAAAACTTGTTTATTTACGTATTATACATGTAATGTTTCAACCGTATGTTTTAAAACATGTAAGTTTTATGTAAAACATGTAGGTTTATATGCGTGAAAGTTACAAATTCTTACGTAAAAATTATTATACGTTTTCACGGGAAACGTATACGTGTTTTTTCGTTAACAACATATGGACGTTTTCACGTAGAACACGTACTGTTAAATATGCGAAAGATACAAGTTTTTACGTGAAACTAACATTTTCATAGGAAACGTCCATGTTTTCCCAAAAGATGTATATGTTTTCACATAAAACTCGTGTTCATGTACGTGATACACGTATGTTTCAACATGAAACCAATATATAAATCTTTACGTGAGACATGTATGTTTTTCGTCAAACATGTATGTTTTTACGTATAAAAGATACCAAATTTTACATTAAAATTACGTTTTCACGGAAATACATATACCTCCAATGTTATTTTTCGTGAAACATGTATGTTTTTTCGCGAAAAATATCTGCGTTTCACGTAGAAACAAACGTTTTGTAAATGCGTGATTCACGTGACACGATTCGTGTCTATGCGACATACACATTTCCAAAATATCTAATGTTTATAAAATTACGTTTTGCCTAAATTTAAATGCGTTTCGTATATAAAAACAAAAAAAAAAGAAACGAAATTCACGTGGGCTTAAACGAGTTTCACATCTTGAACTTTTTATGTTTATTATACGACAAACGTTTAATGGCCACGCTTAGGAGTGGTTTTAGCGATAAATATTATGGAAATGAAAAAAATCTATACGTTTTAAGCACAAGAAATTTCCGAAAGACCGTCTTGAATTCCCATTACTCGAGAGGCGTTCGTTTCTTCGATCGATTCGAATTTGATTAATGGCGCGGATTTTTTTTTTTTTTCGCGATGTTTGGCATCGAAACGTCGATCGTACTCGAGACAAAAAAAAAAAAAGAGAGAGAACGCACACACACTAATTTTGTTTCAGGTTTTTTATCGCGGACCCCTTTTCGATTATTTCGGAACAAGTCAATAGCCTGAAAAGATGTCGGTCACCAATACCAGTTTTGCCTAAATAAGTAATGACGTAATTTTCCGCAAAAATATATTACAGACACTATTTTTAGTAGGCATCTTGTAAAAGATGTTCGCATATCTGTTGGGAAAATTAATTTCAATTTTTACAATTCGCATATTCGATACTTATATCTCTCTCGAATAGATATTTTAGTCGACTGCTAATCGTTCCTAGACCGAGTTGATTTTTCCATCGAAAGTCGAAGGTCGAACAAAAACAACAATAAAACATATATATATATATATATAATTACCCATAGGGGCATATTCAGAAACAGATGGTCGAGGATAAAAAGCAATTCCGAATCCCCCAAATCAACTGGTGGATAGCTCTGGATTGACGCGTTGAGAAGAAGAAAAACAAAATATGCCCGTTTACCCGAAGACCCCCCTCCCCCTTTACTATGCTAATTGGATTTATCGGCACTGGGTCTATTTTGAGAAGGGTCCCTGAAATCTTAATTATCTCTTTGTGAGAGGCTTATTCTTGCGATGGGTTCGTATTATATTTGGTCGAATTAAGGAAGACGCCCGGTCGTCGTTTTATTTCAATTCTCATTTGGAATCAATTTCACATTCAGCTTGCTTTCAAAGTCTCCTATAGTGATGGGAAGAATGGCCTTAAAAGTGTTGGGAGTACATGTAACATTTTTTGTACTGTTTTGAGAGGACACGTATCGATTTCGATCGAAGTTTTTCATGCATCTTTTAATGTTTCCTTATTATTGTTGTTGATATCATTGTAACAAAAGGAAATAATTATTGTTTTTAAAGTAGGCGACGAGGATCAATCAATCGCTGATGGTCCTGTCTCAAATACATTTCAAAAATGCAAATCTACACGGAATATTCTTCCAGAATCTGGCAATTATACGATATTTTTTCGTCGACTGACCGCATACAACCAAAACGATTTTACTCGAATATCGAACATTGAATCTGGCAATTGTGAAGAAAAAGATGGAAAATGCAGTTTCGTCGTTCGACAAACGTCATTGTTACAGCAATACACTCGAGTATAAAACAGGAAAACACCATATTTACATACTTACCACTTTTCCATATTTACCACTTACTTTTCACCCTCGCTATTAAAATAATTGTTGAAATTCGATACATTTGTAATTTATACGTATAGACAATACGTACATAAATACCCTTCCTGATGAAATATATGTGTAGAAATCGGATTTTCTACAAAAGTTTTTCCATCATGTTGTATCGTATATTTTAACCAGGGCTTGTACATACGAAATTTGTGTTAATGTTTGTTGCCTATAGGCTGTGTGTTTTTGTTTACTTGCTGTAAAGTCGCACGACAACAATGTACCGTGAAAGAATCGCTAGATTTCAAACGTACAGTTTATAATTTCGATTATTTGTTTTGAACAATACATGGGTTTCCAACGAAGCGCGAGAAATTTTTGATATAAGTATATTAGCATAGGCATTTTTCAATTAGCACCTATTCATATATATACATAGAGGACAGTTTTTTTTACCGTGGAATACAAATTTTCAGTACAGTGTTGCCGGTTTGGGTAACGACCGCCGATGTATAGGGCGACTTAAACCGTCCCAAAATCTGGCAACGCTGCGAGTATTTTGTTTCGCACCGCAAACTTTCCTCCGATGGAAAATTTGCTACCTGAAAAACTCCCATTGTCCGTAAGGCATGCGAGCTTCCTGAAAATTTCAAAATGAATGGTATCCCACACGGATTTTTCAAAACTTTGGCTTGGTCAATTTTATGGTCATCCGTAAGTACGGTTCGTTTCTCCGTGAGAATTAGCTCCAATAAATGGATAAATTCGTACTTTTCCCTTACGACATTCATTATTCGAGCACGTTCTCATGCTTTCGTTTAAACGTTTTACTGAATTTTTCATATATTCGTGAAAAAGACAAAGGAAGAAAACTGTGCATTGTAACAAAAAGGAAATTGTCTGGTCGCTTTACGTGAAATTGTAACAAGCGAAAATCAAAAATTATACACAAAGGATAAAAGTCGCGCGCAGAAATATTTACATGATTATGTTCGATGTCGTTTCTGCGCGGATCAATTGAATTAAGACGTAAACAAAAATAATGGCAAGATTATTGCGATCGATCGTCATTTTGACTGTAAATATAGACTGCTGAAATTATTTACGTTATTCCGGATTGTTGAAAGGGAATCGTCGTATATATAAACACGTAAGCGTTTTCAGCGCGCAAAGCGGAAAACGTGGAGAAAAAATAAAACAATTACATTGGCCGATAACGTCGATATTATGTTTAAACTGATAAAAAAAAATGTTTTGTTATAAAAATAATCGTGGAAACTGATGTAACGATTTTTTTTGTGTTTGTTTTTACTTTAAGCGGAACCTTATAGCGCCGGTTTGTTGCTCACATGGCGAAATTCGGTGACCTTCGCTAATTGAAGAGTCCGATCAATTACTAAATATATATATATATGTCACACGCTTGGCAATTCCGGGAATTACAACGTGAGCTCATTAGGAAACACTTGAGTGATAATGCCGCTGTAATCTTTTCGTTTATGTCGTTATAGTAATGGAGTGAGTGCGTGGACTATGGAGGATATATCGTAGCGTGACGAATCAAATGTATCTTGGTGGAAATTTCGATCAAGTCATTGTTGCTGGGATGAAAATATGGAAAAATGACGGATGAAATGTATTTATGGAAACATTGTTGAAAAACACGAAAAAGACACATTGTTCATCCCACACGAAAACTGCGAGTTTTACGACGACGGAGGGATTTTCACTTTGCCACAATCGATAGCATTGAGGAAACAAAATTTTATTCCTGGTATAACAAATCGTTTCGTTATTGGCTTTGACTAAATTCTAACGTGTCGTCACCGTGTTCAGATATGTTGAAAACAGTTTTCGCGATAACGATTTGGACAAAATGTTATATATTTTCGAATATTAATCCAGCGAGCATTGAAAATAACGGATGCATAGTAATTATACGCAATTGTTACCGGTTACGTGTAAATATTGCATAGTTGTTACATAATTGTTACACAATTGTCAAAATTGCGCTTGCTGGGAATCGAGATCGGTTCATGAGTTGTCTTGGAAATTGGATAAGACAACTATAACTCGAAGAGTAGACATTTTCAAGATTGTCCATTATGAGTCGAACGATTGATTCGAAATTTTGTTCATAATCTTGTACAATATTACTCCGACTTGATTTCTATCCAATGACGTTGAAATGTTGAAAGGTTTCAGCAAATAGTGAAATGTAAATTTGGTGTATCAGTATTTCAACACTCGTATACAGTGTGTAAACTAAAGAAACGTGTATTGTCATCCAGCTCGAAAAGAATTAATATGTTAAGTACTGACGTTTATTTTCGTAATCAATTATGTGCGGTTATCTACCTACGGCGATAAGAATGGCTCTACTCAAACAACAAGCAATTACTTTTCGTAAATGGTCTTTGATGGAACGAAACTGTCAATTTAATGAGAAATTTCACGGTTGTAAAAATAACTTATACTGTAATACAGCTGAAACAAACTCAATTAAGATAAAAACAGCGATCGAGAACGATTAAAAAAAAAAAGAGCCACACATAATATTAGAATGAATTATATTTAGAAGCATTTCTCTTAGTCGTTAACGAAACATTTTCAAATACATATATAACGAAAGGTTAGTTTTCTGACGCTCGAAAACTCTCCCGCCATCTTGTGCGCGTTATTGCATTCATTGAAACCATGGTGGAAGAATGATTGAAACTATAACTCACTACAGCAGTAGGTCTGTCGATCGAAACGAATCGATGGCCTTCGCGAATGTTATTCTAGAAAAAAAAAAAATATCCTGTTGTTACTATCGCAATAACGAATAATTTACGTCAGGGGAATCCCCGTGTGGTCGCACCTGAACCCTTTTAAAATAATGACAATACTGCTGGTTATGTACGAATACGGTGGAGTAATATATATTGCATTTGTTAGAACTGGGTGAATTTGATGAAATTCAACGTTGAAATTTATGTGAACCCTTCGATGCAAGTATGACGTTTAAGAGAATTCCAAAGACATATATGGAAAAGACCGAATCATTTTTCGAGGAGAGTTCAGGAGAATTTTGTACGAAAGTTCAGTAAGAAAGACCTATATTAAAACAATGATACGAGACCGTGTTCTATATAACGGCATATTATCGTGGTATATTATGTTATGTAAATAACATCTCGCGACATGCACTGATGCATTATTAATCCAATAAGCTCGATGTAAATTTAGAAGAAGGACAACGTCTTGACCGAAAACGTCAATTGTTTTGTTTTATGAATGAGAAGACTGCGCATTTGTAAGAGATTTGTCACATTTCAGTGCATGAAATATCCACCATATCCGTTGAAAGTGTTGCTTTCAACATACACATTCTGTATGCAGTTATTTAAAATAATGGAAAAGGTTTTATTATAGTCTTGAAGACCCACAAGAGGCCGAAACGTTGAAAATAGCATTTATAATTAGCAAAATCCGGAGTAATTAATTTCTTAATTTCAGTTGAATTATACGGCCGAAACAATTTTACATTTTTGAGATATTTACGTTCAGATCATAAACATGTAATATTATGAACCGTTGTAAGTTTGCGGCGTTGCTAACTGCTAACTTACCAGACCAGAAACATTCCAGACGGAAAAATGGCGCAAAGCGAAAATTCTGGAAAATTGTTTCTTTTCTGTTTTTTTTTTTTAATGAGCGTATCGATGATGGTAGCTGCACAAGGAATAGTTACAGGTAAAATTCGACAGGCACTGGTCGTTTCGAGTGGAGGCAAACGAGAAACGAGCGGTTGTAGGGCCGACCTTGGGATTCTTGGAGCATGTAAATTCGACAAGGCCTTCTTCCATGAGATTTACGAACCACGTATTTCTATTGTTGGGAAGGACAAACTACCGCTCGAAAAACCTCGCAGCAGGTCAAAATGTCTTCCCTCTCTCCGAAACCGTACCGTTTTTGCCTCTGGACATCTCGTCGTCTCAGCCTCTATTTCTCTTGGCTATCTCTCTGTCAGCCTCCGCTGTCCCTCTCGTACGTTCGAATCGACGTGATAACGACTCGTTCTCGGTTCACCGAAAAAACGATATCCTAGTTTTAAGAAAATTACCCACTTTCCTCCATATTCTTGGTAATATTCTTAATGAAGTACAGGCAATTCTTATTTTAAGA
>JAPYZR010002131.1:0-20748 GCA_030522945.1 Trichopria nigra
TTAACAATTTTCGCAAATTTTACCTTCATTCGACCTTGCCATGACCTTGTTGAAAATATCGTATAAATATCGTTTTGAACGTAAAATTTTCCGCTCTTTACAAATCCGGGATGAAAAATAGGAGTTCCCATTTAAATTTTTTGATATCATTCATTTTTACAGAGGTATCTGCGTGGTCGGATTAAAATGAAACACCCTGTATATATATAAGTTCATATGTAGGCTTTAAAATTATCAATAATAATGACAATAGCAATTATTAATGATGAGATTAATAATTAATAATTTATAATTATGATGATATATTAATCGATAGAAACATTAATCGTTGACAAATATTAAAAAATATGAAAGCAAAACCAATTTTTCCATTGCGTCATCCAAACAGATTAACGTATTAATCTTTTAATTAACACTTTTATTTTTCCATTAACGCTTTAAGAATTTATTTAATTATAACACACATTCGTTGTTTTAATTAACACGTTCATTTCTTCAATTAACGCGTTCATTTCGTCGTCAATGATTTTACGTCCATTTAGAACGATACGATACGGTTTCGTCACTTGACGTATTTCATTAATAATTGAGGTATATATAAAATAATGTAATTTTGATCTATAATTCGCCTATATACTTTACGTAAACCAGGAGACTCGAAAAATTAATCGAGCGTTTGACAGAAAGAGAGCAATTGGCGCGCGGGTAGTTGATAATAAAAAAAAAAGAAAAAGAAAATAAGAAAAACGACGGAAGTTAGTATTGTTGGAGCCTGTCCAAACTGTAGGACCGTGCCGAACTAAACTGTTCCGTGCTCGGGCATTTGGCATTTAACGACACGTTGTAAAGTCAGGTGGGGAATTGCCGCCATCTCATAACTTTAAACCGAGATTTTAATGGAAAATCGATAAAGGCTTTAATCGGACCGATGAGGAACTGTTTTGCATTCTGGGCTTATCTGGGCTTTGATAGAAAAAAAATAATCCGACAATGGGACGGTGTTGTTGTCAGTCGAATAAAGTGGATGAGTTTGTTTGCGAATGACTTTTTCTCTTTTTGATCTCATTCATTATTATTATTATTCGGATGATGAAAGGTCTGTCACCGATCGTGCGTCATTTTACGAGAAGAATTGAGAATAACGAAAAAAAATAAAAAGTAGAAAGATTAAATGTATATCAAAACAACTGGAAATTTAAGTAATTTAATTGGAATTAAAGTATACCAGTGATGCATGCGCGGAAAATCGTCAAAGTTTGTTTTCAACTTTAACTAATTTCAACATGACGAAATGACGAAGGAACGGAAGTAGGTGAACGCGCGTATGAAAATTAATGCGAATCTGTGAGAAGTGACGTCAATTTTCCATAATGTCTCTTATTTGAATGTGAATTATGTGTAGTTGATTTTATATGTAATGAAAATTTTTACTTAATGATGCGTTTTATTGTAGATCTTTGTATAAGGACCAATTTATGGTCCGTAAATTAATAAAAAGAAAAGTTGATAAAATGTTGATAAATTTTAATTTGACTGTTATTTTCATGTAATATGATAATTCATATTTATAAATAATATCGTGTATTTAAAATTAATTTTTTATGCGTTAAGAGTCGATTGTACGTTGTAATCAATAGACTCGGAGGTTCTAAAAGTTAAGTAAATAAATACAAAAATTAATAAAAGGCGAATAAAGGAATAAATTAATTAATGAAAAACAACAACGACAATAAACACACAAAAAAACCGAAACTGAGTAATAGTATAGAGAAGGTCGTAACGTAATAAGTAAAACCTCATAATTACTAAAAAAAAAAGCACCAAATAAGTGTTAAATGGTGGATATTAATGGAATTGAAAATAAAATGATGAAATGTTACCAAAGATAATAACGTGTAAACATTGACAGTCGACAAAAATGGATGAAAGTTGATTAAAGTTGATTAAAGTTGATGAATATTGATTAAAGTTGATGTACATTGATGAAAATTGATGAGAATTGATAAAAATCGATGCACATTGATGAAAATTTATGAAAATTGATGAAAATTGATGAAAATTGTTGAAGATTAGTGAACATTAGTCATTCGAGGGAAAAATAACGATCATTGACTGACAGTGAAGCAGTTATGAAATCGTGAACAAAAAAACATATAAACATTAGGCATTAGAACAATGAAGTTTCGAACGAAAAATCTCACAAAAAATTAACGAAAGTTGTTGTTGAAAATTGATGACAATTGATGACAATTGATGAAAATTGCTGAAATCTAACGAAAATTGATAAAGTAACAATAGTAATAAATAACGAAAAATTAATAAATGACGAAATCGAAACTTGAAATTTTGAAAATTGACGATATTGTCAGATAAGAAACTATACGTGACACATGTATAAATATTATTTGTGTAATAAAATGCAAATTAATGAGAAGTTGACAAACGTTGAGGAAAGTTGATAAAAAAATAATAGAAAATAAATAAAACAAAACAAAGTATAAAACAAAAAAGTTACGAAATTTTAATAAAGTTGAGGAAATTAATTGAAAGAGTAATGAAAAAAGTAATTAAAACTAGATTAGTATATAAAAAAATTCAAAAAAATAAAATAAAATGTAAGATTTATCGACTCGTAGAAAATCCGTAACTTATACAGTGATATCGAATAATTTTATGTTTCGTAAACACATCAGCGTTATTATTTATTACCGTAATGCAATTATATCTCGATTTAGTATAATTATTTTTAACCGCCGGCCTATTTTTTTTTTTTTTTTTTTTTTTTTTTTTTTTTTTTTTTTTTTTTTTTTTTTTTTTTTTTTTTTTTTTTTTTTTTTTTTTTTTTTTTTTTTTTTAAATGCACATACCTAATTTGACGTCGATAAGAGACTCATAATGTCAAATTGAATAAAATGACATTTAATTGCATTTCGACGTTACGATATTGATTACATCTTTATCGCGTTATTCAAGTATTAAAACAATCTTAATGCGATAACGTATAATCGTGAAATTTTGAATGGATTTTAATTTTTTCCTCCCCATTTCAGTGAAATTGTAATATATAGAGTAAAATACTGATAATAAAGATAGTAAATGAATGGAAAATTTCAGTATAAATACGAAAATAAAGTATAAATTTGACGATGAAAAATTAATTGAATTCATTTAAGAACGCTAATTCGATTAGAAGAAACAAAAAATCACATATATTTTTTTAAATATATAATTTTATATCATAATTGAAAAGAAATAAAAAAATATGTTCTAATATTTTGATTGAACTCGAACGCAAGAATAGAAAAAAAGGAAAAGTTAAATGTTGCCCTTTCAACGCCTTAAATTAACCGAAATCTACATAGGGCAGGATGTTAGCGGAGATAAAAAAAAAAGTCAATAAACACTCGAAATCTTCCGTTAAATTGGGCCAAATTAGAATATACATATATATATATATATATATATGTATGTATATATCTGTCGAAGGGATCGTAAAACCGTTGCGAGTTTAATGGGCAAAAGCAGCAAAGAGAGAGAGAGCCGATAACTAAACTCTTACGACTATATACATACATATAAGAACAAACACGGCAAGAACTTTGAAGAAGAACTCTGCGGCGGCATATATGAGAGGAAAAAGTAAAAGTGGCCCTTTTGCACGTGTGCACATACCCGTAGACGGTTGAGTCGGTAGACTTTGGCAAATACGACATGAGAAAGATGAGAAATCATTCGCTATTGTTTTTTTTTCATTTTTTTTTTTTTATGAGAGATGGACTTATTAATTAATGTAAAATATAGTTTCTCATTTATGTGAATGAATTCTGTTTCAACTCGCCCAATGAGAACAAGATTGTTCAATATACGTATATTTGACGAAAAGTAGGTATACAAGTTGAATAAGTGTATGGCATATACGTTTGCGAGGTATACGACTATAATACGGTAGTATAAACGTTTATAATAACGTTTTAAATACCTATATATAATACATCACGTTTATTAAACGTACAAATATAATTTACGTGTGTAAAACGTATATAGATCGTGGAATTTGCAAGTGTATAATAAATGCATTTGAAGAACGATTATAATTTGTAAAAAACGGTTAAAAAACGTCTCAAAGGCAACGTTTATTAATCGAATACAGTAAATGTTAAGAAAAAGGGCTAGTATATACTATATTTATTTCACAATATTTAGTATATAATTTCCCTTCAGACGAATGTAATTCGAAGCGTTTATTCAACGTTTAAATATATCGCGTATGAAATATCGCATTACAGCGTAGTACGTATGTAAAACGTATATAAAAGACGTGGAATTTACATACGTTATTCATACATTATTGAAAGAATGTATGAAGTATTGATAAAAGGGCTGCTTCAGACGAAATAATGCGAAGCGTTTATTAAACGTTTAAATATCATGTACGCAATATACCATCATATTTTACGTATACAACACGTACATGAAAATCATATGCATACTTATAAACATATACATGTACATATATGTATATAGCATGAATAGGAATTTAATAATAAAATAGAAAAAAAAAACAAATTGATAATAATATATATAATTATATAAGCTTATTCATACGCGCTCTTTATACGAATGTTTAACCAGTTCTTTTTTTTCCATGTAAATGACTGTTCAGACTGTAAATACGTTTTATAAACGTTTTCTAAGCCACCAGATTTACGGGAGACGTACATTAAATCCGTTTATTAAACGAGTTTACCCTCCCAATGTAAACACGTGTTGACACGTTTTGGATATACTGATTTAATACTTGTGTAATGAACGTTTGCCTTATACGTTTAAAAAATGTTATATACATACCATAATACTATATATCTAAACATTTCGTAGACGGTCATCGAAACGAGAATTATACACCGAGAGAAAAATTCAGTAAATTCAACGAAATATTTAGTTAAGAGGGTTCTGAAGTAGAACAGTTACCGATCGAGTTTTTCAACAATAAAAGTTTAAATAAAAAGTGATTGAATCGGTTTTTCAACATTTGGGCTTTGGAAGGGTGATTCTACATAACGTATACAATCTTCAAAAAAATATCGTTGAAATTGATTCAAAATTAAACGAGAAATATCCGAAATAAATTATTTTTGGTGCTGGTAAGCCCTCAAGGAAAAGAGAAAATAATTTATTTCGGATAATTCTCGGTTAATTTTGAACCAATTTCAACGATACTTTTTTGAAGATTGTATATATTATGTAGAATCACCCTTCCAAAGCCCGAATTTTTAAAAAATATTTCAATCATTTTTTATTTATACTTTTCCCGTTTTGAGGTTAGGTCGGTAACTGCTCTACTTTAGAACCACCTTAAGTTTCAACCAACTAAATATTTCGTTAATATGACTTCAATGCAGTTTACTCGACCCATATTTAGTTGTAATAACTACAGTTTAGTTGATTTTACTAAATATATGTCGTTGATTTAAACGTTTCGACATTTGGATACGAGTAACCCTAATATTTAGTTGAATTTATTGAATTTTTCGCTCAGTGTACGTAACTTGTATGAAACGTTCTATATTCCAGATTTATACCATATACATTTATAGACTCGAATTAAACATTTTAATCGACATTTTTATCAACATTTGACGTGAAATTCAAAACTAAAAGCGTTAGTATTCTTTTTCGGCGATTGAAAAGCAACTTTTCGAAAATCATACATATATATATATATATATATATGGCAAGAGAAAAACGTATACGAAACGTAGATATAAAACGAGAGCGTTTACAAGAATTGTCGGGGGAAAATAAAGGGGTTAATAGTTTGCGTACAGATTTCTATACAATAATTGGCATCATGCGAATCGTCTCCCCCTGTATATATATATGTACGCGCACGTCGAGGGGGTCGTAAGTGAAAAAGCAAACAAACGATATATAGAACACCGTCCGATAGTTGGGTAATTTTTAATCTATATAATATCAGGCCTCGGATGATGGTTGACTGATTTCTTAATGGACAAACGAAGCAAATTCGAAGGGAAGATTGATTTCCGAGATGAGCTGCTATATATATTAGTTTACAAAAAACATCCGATGCGAGTTTAAAATGTGATGAGTTTCTACATCTAATACGATATATCAGTACTTTTGTTCCAATGTAAATTATCAGAAACATGCAGAAATAACATCATCATATGTGCAGCATATGACCGTCATTTCCGCATATTTCCCGCACATTATTATTGTAAATATTTACTTGAATATAGTAGCAAGTAAATGTTTACTTGAATTAAGAAAATGTTTCCTTCGTTTTAGTAAATCTTACTTAATTCAAGACAATCTTTTCTTTATTCAAGTAAATATTTACTTGAAAATCACAAAAAAAAATTTTTTTCAGTGTACCAATAAGTTGTCAAGTGTATACGTGTGTATTGTAATATTACTGAATGAAATTACAGATGACTAGTCCGCTGGCAGCGAATCCACGTGCAATAGCTCCGCAGCAGCGACCGGCCTCGCCGGCCCTGGCGCCACCGTCGCTGTCTCAGCAGCCGCAACAACACACTACGATACCTGCGCTACATCCACCGAACGTGCCCCACGTCTCATCGAGCCACACAACTAGTCCCGCGGTAGCGAGCCTGGGTGTCACGCCGGCGGCGCCGTCGAACGGTGCCGCGACGACGAGCTACCCGCCGCCGCTGCCGATGGCCGCCTATCCCCAGACCCAGCCGTCGTATCCGCCGCTCTACACGCCGTACGCAGCCCTCAATCACAGTCCTTACCTACCGCCAGCCGTGCCATCGCCATCCCACTCGACCTCGTCGCGAACCGACGTGGTGAGTTTGAACTTGAAGGTACAGCGAACAAAAGACTTTTTTTGTTTTGTTCTTCTTTGTTTGTTTGTTTGTTTGTTTGTTATAATGTATACGACGGCGTATTGGGAACTGACATTAGGCGCTGTCGTCGCCATATTGGCCCATGGCCCAATCACCTGTCTCCAAATGAAAGTTCCATTGAGTAGTTCGCAAATCTGCCACCGGCGGCTAATGTCAGTTCCCAATACGTTGTAAAAAAGAAAGAAAGAAAGATAAACAATGAATGTCATTGGAGATAGATGGAATGAATGAACCGTTCGGTTAGAGGAGTGCGAACTTGAAATGATGCGTAAAACTGCGTTGCGAATGTTGCGACGTGTAACTACATATGATGTAAGTAACTATAAGGGGTTGACTGTGGCAATACATGGGAAAGTATATATTTTTTTGTAGGAAAACATTTTCGTTTCCGTCATTATCGTTAGGAAATTGTTCCTCCGGGGGATGAGATCATGCACGGAAAATTTCCGAGACAATTGGATAAGAATGAACCAATTAACATGGTAGACATGACGGCATGTTGGATCCGCCATCTTGTATTATGCAATCGCGATCAGCGACCACAAAGACCCCCCATAAATGAAGTTTTGTCATCGAAAACGCAAAAGAAAGCGTGTATGAAGATCGAAAGTTATAAATTTAGAGAAAAATAATTTTTTCGGTCGCCATTTTGATACCGCCATCTTGTATTTTGCAATTTTGAGGCCAAAATCAAGATCAGCTACGCTCGGAAATACCCATAAATGAAATTCTAAGAGTGATTGGATAAGAAAGCAACGAATTTACGTAGACAAGACCGCCATATTGAATCCTCCATTTTGTATTTTGCAATTATGACATCGAAATCGTGATAATCGACCTCAAAAACCCCCCATAAAGGAAGTTTTGTCTTCGAAAACGCGAAAGGAAGCGCGTAAAGAACGAAAGTTACAAATCGATAGAAAAATAATTGTTTCAGTCGCCATTTTGAAACCGCCATCTTGTATTTTGCAATTTTGGCGTTAAAATCACTATCAGCTACCCCAAAAACCCCAATTAATGATATTTTGTCTTCGAAAACGCGAAAGAAAGCGCGTAAAGATCGAAAGTTACAAATCGATAGAAAAATAATTGTTTCGGTCGTCATTTTCAAACCGACATCTTATATTTTGCAATTTTGACGTCAAAATCACGATCATTATAAATGAAATTCCGGGACCGATTTGGACAAGAAGCAACGAATTTAGGATATATAAATAGAAAGCAAGATCGAAATTTATAAATCGCCATTTTGGAAGCGCCATTTTGGAAAAAATTCTTTCTAGGCATGATGTGCATAGGGACACTTGTAATATGGGGACACTTTTTTGAAAGATTTCGTAAAGATAAAGAAAAGGTTTTCCCAGCGAAGAATATGAATTTCTAAAAATGAAATTAAAAAAAATTGATATTTTTATTTACGTTCTTGAAAAAGTAAGGTTCAAAAATCACTTTTTAATCATTTGTCTTCGTGGAATTCGAAAGAGCAACATTAAAAACAACGGAAATGGTGGTTTGACAATCCAAATCTAGATTTCTGTGAAGGTGGTAAACAATAAAATTGAATAGCAAAAATCAGTTCAATCATGCCCAAATAGAGGGCACCACTTACAAGCGCCCCCGCGAGAGAAGTGAAGCACTCATTATCACACTTACCGAACGCGTCAAGAACATTCATGATAAAATTCACGATTAATGATTCATTAAATTAATAATTGTGCAATTGTTTGTTGGTTTTAATCGTTAATTATTTTCATGTCGTAGAGTAAAAAACGAAGCATGTATAACTGGTTCACCCAGTAAACGAAAAAGAATGAAGGTTCTAAAAATTGGATTGAGAACAATGGGTAAGAATACAGAAGAATTCACGTTCGAAAACAAGTGAATACTTTTGAATTTTTCGCCATTGTTCTCAATTCAATTTTTAGAACACCTAATTCTTTTTAATTCTTTTTCGTTTACTGGGCATCAAATATGAGAAATACGTACGAAATTCCAAACGTAAAATTAAGAATAAAGTTTGATCAATTCTCGGTTAATAAAATCAGTAAACTATAGTTTTGAACTTTCATGAAGTTATAGTGAAAAGATATTTTTCGTTTTTTTGTTTACTTTCGAAAATTGACCACGATCCACGATAACGAGTATTAAAGGTCGCGTCGCTAATTCGCACTTCTCCGTAGAACCGAAGCATTATTATTATTCGTGCGTCGAAAGCATTTGCCGATAATTGATCTCTGTCTGTCCAACGCAGAAGCAAAATTTGCAGCGAGGTAATCGGGGCTCACCGTGCACAAACTTGAGCAAGTCGACGATCAGCAGCGGCATCACACCCCTGAACCACAGCAACGGCGGCAGCAGTACACCATTGAGCGCGGCCACGACGACGTGCGTCTCGACGATAACGAACACCGTGACGACGGCCAATCCGATAACGCATCGCGACATCGTGACGTGCAGCTTGGCCGGCAGGAACAATAACAATTCGCCGCGGGGTCACAGCCCGAACCGGGAGCGAGACAGCTATAGGTACATTACAATTTCTACATTATATTTGCATAATAACGACGATGGTAACGATGATATAACGATGATGATAATGATGACGATCATGATCCCAACAAACACAACAAGTAACAATTATGTAAGAAATATATCATGATTACTTCTTACATAAATATTACATTAATGTTACATAATTGTTACATTGTGGTTGACTGGTATGATAATGATCTTCATGATGATTATTATTATTATGATGATTATTATGATTATGATGATTATTATGATTATGATGATGATGATTATGATTATGAATATGATGATGATCATGATCATGATCATTTTTAAGGGTTAAATTCTTTTTTGACTTGGTCTTTAACGTGAGTCTAAAGTAGAACAGTTACCGACCGAGTTTTTCATTTTTATATATATATATATATTTATTTAATTATATACATTATTATAATTATCATTATTATTATTACTATTACTGTTATTATTATTATTATTATTATCGTTATTATCATCATAATTATTATTATAATTATATTAATTTATTAAAGTGTTAATAAAAATATGAAATAAAAAACAACGAAACATATTTATCAATAAAATAGTTATACCTGGTAAAAATGTTGTCCAAATTCAGAGGTTAAGCCTCGTTTTAGTGGATGTATATCAAGTATAATAGAGCACGAACGCCACTTGGATAAGTCGGCACACGGGTGTAATTGTATATTTTAAGCGTGAATTTGGACGTCGATTTTTATCAGGAATGATGATGATATAATTTCGAGCGACAAACAGCCAATGTTCCGCCTGGATCGAGGGTATCGGGAAAGGATAATAATAAAAGCATGCTTTGATTATTTCTTGGTTACAGCAGTAACGTGAGCAGCCTAAGTAGAGGCAGCATAACGCCGGTCAGCGCGCCGAACACCACATCCCCAGCCAATTCTAGTCTACCTGCGTACTCCAAGGCACCGGGATGGATCGGGTAAGAAGATTTCGATTTTCTTTTTATCGTTGCTCTCGAAAAAGTCTGATCGTAGTATTTGTTGAAAATTTGCATTCTCTCTTTTTTTTATATGGAGAGGTAGAAAGTGTACATATTTTTATGGAAAAAAAAAAGAGAGAAGGATGTTAAAAGAAAAATGAAAAGAAAAGAAAAAGAAAAATGAAAGGAAAAAGAAAAGGAATAGGAAAAAAAGGAAAAAGAAAAAGAAAAATAAAAGGAAAAATAAAAGGAAAAGGAAAAAAAGGAAAAAGAAAAAAAAAGGAAAAAGAAAAAAAAAGGAAAAAGAAAAAAAGGAAAAAGATAAAAAAAAGGAAAAAGGAAAAGAAAGAGAAAAAGAAAAGAAATGGAAAACGAAAAAAATGAAAAAGAAAAAGAAAAAAAAGAAAATAAAGACAAAGAAATAATTTCCGTTTGAATTTATTTTTTCATTGCTTTATTTAATAACGTAAATTTTCTAATGTCATCCCAGCAAACGCAACAAGTAACAAAAATACATCATGGCGTTACACCAATGTTACATTAATGTTACATAATTGTTACATTATGGTCGACTGGGGCGTTTCGAAACTGCGATGTTTTCAAAATTTTTAACGGTATTCGAGAAACGCATCGATGAAAATCGGTGCATTAATTTTGGCAACATGCCCGCCATTTTGAATTTCATAAATACGTCGTTTTCTCAAAAAATGTCTTTTCAATTTCGTTAAAAGTTTCATAACGTGTACGAAGCATCGTACCCGTCTTCTACGTCTTGTTCCTCCATCATCCATGATGTCGAATTTTCTCAAAATTACAAATGGCGGAAATAAATCAAAACTTGATTCATGGAAAGATTTTCAATGTTCAAAATGTCGGATTCAAACGGATCCTTATCGTGTCGCTTAAATAAATTACGATACCTAGACTTTTGGAATGTAAAATGGCGGATATATATATAAGATTATAATAACAAATGATATCTATAGTTTGTATCCAGTGATTTTAATAAAAAATATATGACATATTTCAGGAACAATGCACCGCCGCAACTGTCGCCGGCGACGGCGACCTCGGCGCCGAGGCCGACACCGCCGCCAGTGCCGATGAGCCTGCATCCGTTCCCGCCGCCGATGTTCGCGACGCCGCTGCCGCCGCCCGTCTCCAGCTCGAGTCCGCACACGTCGCTACCCACGTTGCCGCCGCCGACCTCGAATCCGAACCCCTTCTCCGCGGAATCGTTGTTCCAAACGAGTAAGTGCGAACATTCATACGAACCGCGCGCCAGAGCGACGATGTCTATGTTTAATCAAGAATCAAAAATAGGAGTGCCCCACGTGACGGGCCAGACGGACCTGCTGCGACGCGAGCTGGACAATCGGTTCCTGGCGTCGCAGGACAGGAACGTGGCGGTGAACAATCTCCCGCCGCCGCCGTACCTGCGCACGGAGATGCACCATCATCAGCATCAGCACACGCACGTGCATCAACACACGACGCCGTTACTGCAACCGCCTACGGCGTCGTCGCTCTTTCCACCTCCGATTGTGAGTATATAAGCGTCTTTTTTTCATTTGGGTTTTTCATTTTGTTTTGTTTTGTTTGTCTAACGATTTAAGAAGGAGTGTGCAAACGTTACTGAAACTCGACTTTGCGATCAATGGCAGAATTCAATAATATATACTTATGGTCGACATAACCTCAAAAATGATAAACAGTAAAGTCGAAAATTATGGAAAATATATACATATGTAAAAATGAAATATTCGCGATGAGAGAAAAGTGGATGTCAGTAGCGTATAGAATGAAAAATAAAAGCCTCGAAATTTTCCAGTTCAAGGACATTCCAAAACTGGGCGGAGTCGACTCGCCATTTTTCCAAAGGAACCTGAATCTAAGCAATTACTCGGGATTCAACACGGGACTCTTGCATCCGGGCATGGCGCCACCTTCCGCGCCTTTCGTTCAACCGAATCACATGACGTCCTTCGCGCCTAAAGTAATTTTTCACATTTTATCGAATTACAATTCGTCGTGCAATAGTTTAGCTACGATTGTAACTACGATTAAACATTGACATTTTAAGCCTTTGACGTAAAAACCGCAGTTGGTCAATTCGACGAAAACAAAGAAAAGATAAATGCGAAAAATGCGAAAAACAGGAAAAAAGAATCATAAAATTTGCGTTCCGCCATTTTGTTTCATTATTATTTTCCTTCTGCGATCATACGACGTACGATAAATACGACGAAAACGGCGAAATGTAGACGTCAAATAAATTTGTATTAATAATTGTAACAAATTTCGTATTAATTTTAGTAATGATTGTATTGTTTTCACTCGAGTCTCAAAAATCATTGGCGTATCAAATTTGTTTGTTTGATTTTCAATCAAATGAACCCGTGGAGCCGAAAACGTCACGTAGTCGAATGCTTTGACAAACTGCGATTTCGACGTTAAAAGTTTTAAAGAAAGTTTGAGAAAAGATGATTTTCATAATAATGGAAACAAACATTGTAAGAATTTTGCGAGAAATCTCCAAGTTGATAGTTTAAGGTGGATCTGAAGTAGAACAGTTAACGACCTAACCCAGAAAGTAATAAAAGGACAAATTAAAAGTTATCGAAAAGATTTTTTCAAAATTTGAGCTCCGGTGATTCGATACGATAAACAAGATTCAGAAATTGATCGAATAGAAGTGACATTAAATGAAAATTTTATGGAATATTTATATCGTATAGAATTACAGTACCAGAACTCAAATTTTGACCAAAAAAAAAACGCAAAAAATATATTCGTTTGTAATTGAGAACTGTCGGTAATAATGATTTTGAAAATATTATTCGTCTTGGTCGGTGCAAAACATATGTACAAAGTTGGAGATAAAACGGTAAATAAATTAAAAAGAGGCCAAACAACAAGGCGTTAGTGTTCAGTTCTAAAATTATTATTCATATTGACTGTATTATGTTTCAAACGTTTCAAATGTCAAACTTCACCACCTGCGTAATTCAGCTTTTACCGTTAGAGTCGCTGACTACGACACCGACCAAGGCGAATAGAAATTTTCATGTTTTTTCATTGCTATGAAATTTCATTGAATTTTTGCAATGTTGCAGAATATTTAAAAAAAGGCCTGGCCCCCCCCCCCCCCCCCCCTCTCTCTCTCTCTATCAAATTCGAAAAACTCTCCTTTAAATCTTCGAAAATGTATCTAGCTGGATCGTGATTTTGAACGTCTTCTTATCTCGACCCAGTAGTCGACTTTACAACCATCATATGAAACTTGAACCGAAATGATCGCGTTTCAAAATTTATCCAGAGGTCGTGTCGCGCTTTGGCGTCTAGCCAGAAAGCGACACGCGCAATCGCGTCGTAAAACGAAGTCATGTGTATACGATTACGTATACGTTTCGAAATCGGAAACGCGAAGAATCGGATGAAGCTCCAGAGAGAGAGAGAGAGAGAGAGAGATAGAGTGAGTATGGGGGAGTAAAGATGAAATTGGCCCCTAACGCTATTTATTTTATCGTTACAGAAGACCGGAAAGTGGAACGCGATGCACATACGAATAGCGTGGGAGATCTATCACCATCAGAAGGGTCAGAAGGCGAACGAGGCTAAGGCCGGCGCGGCGGTGAACGCGAAAGCGGACATGCTCAGACCGCCGGTTCACCTTTTTCCGACGGGCCCGTCCGGCGGCCTGGGCATCGGGGCGCCGATGGGGCCCCAGTTCGCCACCAACATGCAACCCGCCCATCCTGCCCAGCCGCCGCCGCCGCCACCGCCACCCCATCCCGTCAGCTACCTTTCCAATCCGAACACGCATTTAGGTGAGTAGTCGTAAGGGAACGCTTCTTTGTTTTTTAGAAAACGTACAAACAAAAGAATATAAACAGAGTACTATGAACATCAGGAGAATATGAAAAGAGAATATAGAATATGAGAATATAGAATATGAGAAGAATATTATGAATCTGAAAAAATATAAAGAATATGAAAAGAATATGAAAAAAATATGAAAAGAATATGAAAAAAATATGAAAAGAATATGAAAATAACATGAAAAGAATATGAAAAGAATATGAAAAGAATATGAAAAAAATATGAAAAGAATATCAGAAGAGTATATAGAATATGAGAAGAATATAATGAATATGAAAAATATAATTAATATGAGAAGAACATGAAAAGAATATGAAAAGAACATGAAAAGAATATGAAAAGAATATGAAAAGAATATGAAAAATATGAAAAGAATATAATGAATATGAAAAAATATAAAGAATATGAAAAGAGTACATAGAATATGAAATGAATATGAAAACAATATGAAAAGAATATAATGAATATAAAAAAATATAAAGAATATGATAAAAGTATAAAGAATATGAAAAGAATACAATTAGAATATATAGAATATGAGAAGAATAATACGAATATGAAAAAATATAATGAATATGAAAAGAACATGAAAAGAATATGAAAAAGAATATGAAAAGAGTATATAGAATATGAGAGGAATATGCAAAGAATATGAAGAATATGAGAAGAACATGAAAAGAATATATAGAATATGATAAGAGTATAAAGTTTCGTTAAAAAAGTTTCATCGTTTAAACTTAAAAAAAAAAAACAGTCAATGTCACACACGAAAGTATCGATTTCGATACTTTAACTTACGATCGCCGTTTCCGACATAATTAGAGGAATTATTTAACCCATGGTAGATTTAAAAAGCACAATAATTTGTCAAATTTCTAGTTTTGTAACATAATTATTTTACAATTGTTAAAGTATCATAATAACGGAGGGATAACATAAAATTCAATAATTGTAAACGCTTTAGTGAAGTAAAAATGTAAAAAAAAATACTTGAAAATAATGAAATCTATTGAAAACAATGTCAATAATAGTACTTAAAGAAGGAGAATATTGTAAAGTAATGAAAAGAAAAGAAAAGAAAAAGATGAAACAAAGCACGGTATTGACGGTCTTCTCGTTTCTCACTTTCCAGGGGCCGGGATATCGCCGTTCGGGAGGTATCCATCGACATTCGGTCAGCCTAATCCGAACTTTCCGACTCTCACGGGATTTCCACCGGCGAGGGACCTGCAGCAATTGGGCGCAATGAGCTCGGTGCACGACCCGTGGAGAGGGTAAGGAGACATTTTGTTTAAACGTTTTTAACTTTCTTCGAGCGTAATGTAAATTTGCGAACTAGATATATATATATATATATAGACGAATTGTTTTAGGTACCAATAATTTCCGCAAATAGATCATAATGTTCCCGCGAGGACGGGACTGTTGTCGTGCCTTGAAAACAATACTTGATTATACTTTTATAAAATATTTTTGTTATGTTATAAGTGTCGTGAAGGATTATTGTCTCTAAACAAAAGTATTATTTTTCTGCATCTCCATAAGCTGCTACCATAGTAAAAAATCATAATTTATATTAACATTTTCTCAGTAATTAATTACACGGTCAATCGCTCTCCGACTTTGCGCATAGACTCGTTATATATTCAAATATTTGTTCTCTAAATTTCATGTTGATCTTGAATAAACGAGTTTTCGTATCAACTACCTTGGAAATAATTTGGAAATATATTTTTACCGCATATTATACATAAATTAAGAAAAAGATAGAGAGAGAGAGAGAGAGAGTGAAAACGAAATTCCGACTATTATTTAATGATGTTTATTAGTATTTGCTACTCTTGAATGCCATGATGCGAAATACATTACTGAAAATGATGGCCGGAACTTTTTATCACAATGGCGCGTGGAAATCACTTTATCGATAACGATTGACAAAAGACTTTAATTATCGTAAAAATGTATCAAAAATGGGTAAAAATTGAACGAAACCGATAATGAAAGGAATTGTTCCAAAGGTAAAAGAAAACGGTCGATCGAGATTGAAACAGATGAATTGCGTAACGCGAAGTATGTTTTGGCAAAGAAAACGATGGCGTTCTTATAGAACTTTCCTATCGCATTTTTCGAGAAAAGTGAGGTTAAACGTGGCAAAAATTGACGTTTTTTAAACGTTTTAATATTTATTTTGATCCCGCGGTGTTTGTATACGTTTTCTGATGAGAAACGCAAAATTAACGGCAAAAAGCATTTGGTCTTATATGTGTATACAGGGTGATGCAAAAGTCCCGGTACTTTTTAACGGTGCCGTTGAATTTGACCTTGAACATAACATAACCTTCAAGTTTATTCCAAGGTCCTATCTTTTAGCCATGGACTGGAAAAGAGCTGGCAATTTTACGTCCGAAGCGATAGCTAATTAATTTGTAAGAACGCGACCTTCAGAAGGTCAAATGAAGGTCAAATGTTAAAGAATCGTCCGGAAGCCGCTTTCTTAAGAACTTTTCGGGATTTACGTCCGAATAAGCGTCGTCGGGTTTGGTAGCCAATGACCTTGAGTACCTTCACCTCGAAGTCAATTTTCAAGGTCATCCGATGATAAAGTAATTTTTTAACCCTCCGAAGGTCACACATTCATACAAATTAAAAACTATCGTATCCGACATAAAATTTACCGCTCCATCGATTGTCGGCCTTAATTAAGGGTTTCCGTTTAAGAAAAATAAAGTTGACCTCGGAATAATCTTCAAGGTCATGTTCAAGGTCAAATTCTAGGGCACCGTTAAACAGACGGGGAAAAAATACTACATTATTTTTCGTGTTCATTTAAACTTTTTTATTTTCTTGTTTCGTTTAAACATTCGTAAACGGGTCCTTGAAAATTTCACGAAGAAATGGTATACGTCACGTTTTTCCTCTCATTTCTTTCGATGAATTTGCGCTTTCAAGTTCTTCATATCAAAATCATTTTTCTTCATCCATTGACAGCTAATATATGTACTAATTTGACGAACTCCTCGTTACAGGTTGCAACGGAATCCTCAGGCTTATCCGCCAACGTCGGTCGCTTGGGGCATAAAGCCCGAACCACCTGCGATCGATCGTCGAGCCGAACTCGAGGCGGAACGGGAGCGGGAGCGGGAGCGCGAACGTGAGCGGGAGCGTGAGCGGGAACGCGAACGCGTGCGACGCGAGCGCGAACGCGAGAGGGAGGAACAGCGGGAGCGCGAGCGCCGCGAGCGGGAGAAGGAGGAGAAGCGGAAGCAGCAGGAGGCGGCGGAACGGGAGCGCGAGAGGCGCGAGAAGGAGAGGCGTGAATTGGAGAGGCGAGAAATAGAGCGCGAGCGCCTGATGCAGCATCAGAATCGTCATAACGTGGTGATGAGCCGGGAGCGATCGCCGCTGAGGAACGGCGCCAATCAGATGCCGATGGTCGACGGAGTCGGCGAGGTACGCGTCAAGGAAGAGCCGCGCAGTAAGGAGGACGACGTGGTCATGATACCGAGGCCACCACCTCCCGGACCAGCACCGCCGCCGAACGCGCTGCCGGACCCGAGGTTTGTAGTTTTTTAATTGTCGTTTCTTTTCTCCTCCATGTCTCGCACTCGATTAAGCGATAGCAAATTAACTTGAAATTGTCGTTCTCTCGTTGCAGGTATCATCACGCTCATCCACACGCTTATCTAGCTGCGGCGAGGCAACATCCGCACGCCGTGCCGGGACCGCAGCACATGTCGCGCACGATCCTGTCCGGTCTGACGAGTCATCCGATGCAGCACTTCCAGCCGCCGCCGCCTACGGCGCCCCAGGGACAACCACCGCCCGGAAGCGGATGGCCCGGCGACCCGTTCCGCGATCCGTACCGTTACGATCCGCTCCAGCAGCTGCGCTACAATCCGTTAATGGCGGCTTATCGGGTCGAGGAAGAGGAGCGGGCCAAGATGTTCGCTGGATACGCGCCGCCGCCGACGGTGACGTCGATGCGCGGCAAGGATCCCAGCCCGGGGCCGCTGAGCAACCTGCACATGCACCACAGAGCGGGTCCGGGACCCGGCGGCGTGCCCGCGCCGCGGCAAATGGAGCCGCTCGTGCACGGGACTGATCTGCACAAGAAGGAGGACGCCTCGCAGTCCCGATGATGAAGCCCACCCTCCTCCTCCCCGACGACGTCCGCGCGACTCCTCGTCCAGCAGCGATTCGCTTAGGGAACGTCAGCTCGACTCGGAAGGCGTCGAATGTCGATCCTTTAACGTTTAATCCGTTTCTGACGTCATCGACATTTTAGGGAAAGGTTGGGTCGCTATTTGGAATTTCCGTTTATTCAGTTTTTTATTTTTTTTTAATCAAAGTCTTTGCTTCCAACGACATTTTTTGTCGAAGCGAGACTGAGAATAAGTAGGTTTTTTTTCTTTCTTTTTATACGTAGATAGAGAGAGAGAAACAGACACAGCGATGGATTTACGGGGAGAGAGAGAGAAAAATGTTAAAAATGTTCTTTTACATTTTTCGCGTCAGTATTGTAAATATGACGACGGTAAACTGGGGTATTCGGTGCTAGATTTACGGTACTGACATGATATTTCGTGCAATAAGTCAATTCTATATAATTCAATATTTCGTCAGTATTTTAAATATGGTACGGGCGAATCCCAAGTCGAGTCACGCGTTCGTGGCGCATACGACGCGATACATTTCTTTTTCGCGACGCGTCCTTTTTAGTATTGTGTTTGTATAATCAATGTGATATAAATACGTTAATGTAATTTGCGGCATTTAGTTCCACGTTTGAAATATTGACGGAATATTTCTCCGGACGGCGGGGGAGGGGGGCGGTCGTATTCGATTAGGTTCCCAATTATTTTCGTTGACACGGTTGTACCGGCACGAATTCGTCGATTTTCTTAATTTTGTAATGCATATATATATATATATTTTGTAAATAACCGTCTCGATGAACTTGTTACGAAATCGGTATACTCATTCCCCGATTGGAAAAGATTCGATATATGGAATGATGAAATATAAAGGTTTATCGAATTATCGCAATTAATCGATGTTGTCCGCGAGCGGACGTTTCGTCGTCCATCGATATTTCTCTCATTTTTTGTTTTCTTTCTTTTTTTTTCGTCTAGAAGAAGAAGAAGACTTTTTTTATTATTCGTACAAGACGCGACAGAATGATTGACGAATTCCGCCCGAAAGATTACCGAGTCAACAATTGTTTAGTTTTGAAATTGCACAACAACAAGTGTTGGACAAAGACGATTACAAACGTTAGTTGTTTCGCGTTCTTTCGGCAGTTTTCTTTTTTTTCGGGCCTTTTGTTTTTCTTTGTTTTTCTTTTCTGTAACTTTCGTTTACGATGATTGAAAATTGATATACGAGGGATTTTCATAGAATTCCACACATTGATTTGTAGGCGCGAAAGGCCTAAAAAAAAGTCGGGCACAGAAACGGATCGAAGGGGAAAGCGATCGAAGCTTACGAGATCGAGCGCGTTCGGATCGATTGTGTGTGAGTGTGTTTTTTTTTTTCATCGGCGTTCGCCCCAGCCGAAGCTCCGATATTTTGCTAAGAGCGAGAGAGGGAGAGCGAAAGAGAGAGAGAGAGAGAGAGACATATTTAAAGAGAAATTGTACATAGACTATATATTGCTGATATTTATAGAGATTACGAGTGACAAAAGTGACGCGCGGCATTTCGTCTGCGAGGGAAGAAAAAGAAAGGAAAGAAGGAGAGAGAGAGAGAGAGAGAGCGAGCGCAAATGTGAGAATGCGTGCGAGAGAAAGAGAGAAATGGGCGCCGCAATGGCGAGAGCCGTCGATTCGCGCGAACTGCTGATAAAAGACGTCGATGAATTAAAAAAGAAACAAAAAAAAAAAGAAAGAGAAAGAAAGAGAAAATCCTCCGACGTAAGTGCGAGGTTCAAGTGATATTTTTTTCGTCTTTAATCCAGAAATCGGCTAGCCGCGGAATCAATTGCGGGACAAAGAAAAATAAGAAGTAGTGGAAGAAGAAGAAGAAGAAAACAAAGATATATATATACATAATATATATGTATATGTAACAATTACGGCTCTCGCCGCTCATTGGCGACGCCTCCGACTGTCTGTCTGTCTATAGCAGTATAAACTATTCGTAACGATGATAACTATGCGTACAGTTATAAATATCGTGTGTAATATTAATTAATTATCGTAGGAATCATACGCGAATACACGAAACTAACATGCGCGTTCGAATAAATAATGGGAACGGACGACGGAAGGTGTCGAAGCGAAAACGACGGACGATTTTACGTCGCGCATCGAGAAATAATAATAAAAATGTAATAAAAGATAAAATACGACGATATAATCGCTCGCGAACCGATCGGCCCTTCAGACTGAGATTGAGGACGACACAAGAAGGGCGCGGGCGAGAAAGATTGAGAGATTGAAAGAGATGGGGAGAGAGAGAGGGTGCGTGGCCGAG
>JAPYZR010002132.1:0-25303 GCA_030522945.1 Trichopria nigra
TTTTAGCTAATTCTTAGACAAGTCAGATATTTACCATGTTAAAAGCATAGGAGAAATGGATAGTGTAAGAAAAAAATGGACAAATTTCTACTAGGGTTGCACAATTCTGCCTTGAAAAAAAATTGTGTTGAAATGATGGGAAAAAATGCACAATTACAAAAAAAAAAAGGTGTCACAAATATAAGAATATTATTTTTCTAGCTAAATTGTAACAATAATTTAAAAATTTACAAAAAATATTTCCCGCATGAAAACCCATTAGAGAATCGCGTTCCATAGATTTTCATGTCGTTTTTTTTTTTATTCTTTAATATTAATAATAAGATTATTTAATAAAGATTCGTTAATAAGAATCTTCGAAGCATTAACGAACGAAATTCAGATATTCAATAATTCAAAATGTTAATGAGTATATTTATTTCTTGTTCGAAGTCATTAAACACTATTTTATTTTATCCAGATTTTCCTTTTGCTATTTACAAATGTTTACGATAATTTTCATCTGTACGAGCTAAATTGAGCATCTTATGAAATAAATATACATTTTATTGCTGAGAATCGAAATAAATTAAAAGATACTGCGCATAACATCTATTAAGAAAATAATTGCAATATGAGTAGAAAATCATTTTCGATTCAGTGTGCGTAAAGTGCTACTTTGCGCATTTTTGACGGTATGCACGCACTTTACACGCACAGAATCAAAAAATATTGTTCAGCACACATGCAAAAGTATATTTTCTAATGAATGTAAATGAGAAACACAATTCTCACATTCGTAGAGAAAACTTTTTTGCACTTGTATCGAAAACTACTATTTTGAAATGAATAATTGAATTATTACTGAATATAATCCTGTAGAAAAATATGCAAATCTCGATAGGACTGTACATTATTTGTGTTAATATCTTGATTAATACTAGTCTGAAGGGTTTATAAATTTGCGTTCAGTTCCGCGCATGATTGCAGATTACACGTTGTTTCACGATGTTCTCTCGTGTTTAATAAATATCAAGCTGGGAAAGAATGGGGAGAGAGTTCATGGTTATTTATAGAAAACAAAATTTCATCAGATTGAAATCATCATTACATTGTCTTGCAATAATGTAATCATCCAAAATAACTTTAGCAATTCACGGATAATGATTTATATTTTATTTTTTATGTGGTAAATTACGCGATCATAATTGATATGAACAAAAATTATCATAGCTGGTTATCAACTTTCAGATCGATCATATGTTTTTTTCCATAAAGAAACCGAGTTTCAACGCCTCATGGGCACGTTCTCCTGGATTCGATCGGGTACGGATTACCAACAGACCAGTGTGCATCTGTTTACTTACTGAAAGTACAAAGATGCATCACTTTCTTAGTAAATGTGAAAAAAGAATGTCGTTAGAAATCTGAATATACCTTAGTCTTTGTTAGCAACTTGAATTCGATTTAATATTTTATTCCATTATTTAATATGAATAATAAAAACTACGTTGAAATATTATAATTATGTAGTATTATATAATTTCTCACATCTTGTGGAGCTCCGCTGCAAGCGCGCGAACAATTTCATAAACATACAACCCATTTACGATGTTTACATTATAGTCTGTGTAGTACAGTAATTGTTCCGACCAATTTTCCTCATTGTCCGTGTGCAGCAATTTCAAGGCCGCGTGACTTCGGGTCATCCACGTACGAGATGCTGGGGTCTTGCGGGAAAACTGCATTAATTTCTAAGCATTTGAACTAAAATTAGAAATTTTATTAAATTATACATTTCATTGGCATCAATCAAGAGGGGCATTTTAGGGGATACTTTCGAACTTTCTCCGGCGTCTTCCATTTCTATTACGGTCTCGTCGATTCGATTTTGGATTTATTGTCCTCCATATGATGCCAGCCAAATCGTGAAAGTAAAAGTTTCGCTTTCCATTTTTTTTTCCACCCATGTTAAAAGAAGAATTTCGGCGCAATAACGAATCGGGGCATCTTTTGGCGAAACATTCCACATTATTCCTGCAGTCATCGGCGTACAAACTTACCTCGTCTCTTACGCCTGCATTCGGGGTTCGCAGATCGACTAGTATGCCGGTTAAGATATTACGTACTATAGGTGCGTGTTGGTGATACCTATTGATATGTATATGTAAACGCACATTCATTCCTTCTTCTCAACATATATTGAAGAATCTCGACGACGGTGTGTCGTCTTCTGTAGACTTTCATCAACCACGACTGACGCCAAAAACTTTACGCGAACGCTTTCTCTCTTCCCAAGCTACGTGCCATAATTTGGTGTCGCCATTTATGCCCCGGCACATGTCGATCGCAGATCTAATTATTCAAATTGCAGTGCGGCTACGGCCTTGGCCTTCCTGTTCAGTCCCTGCAATTTAGATTTCAGTGAGATGTGGATGCTAAATAAGGTAACGCAGAAATTTGATAGGGTTCTAATCAGCAATTTCTGGTGGATTCTGCATTTCTGGTCATGTGCGGACTGCAGGTGAATTTTTACAAATTAAGATTAGACAAACGTGTCCAATTGAACAATCCACTATTTTTGTTCTAGTCACCAACACTGATGAGATAAAAACTTTATTTTCGCATACAAAGTTTGATCAGATCCTGCTTATACATTACTAATTGTACAGTAAAATAAGGAAAAGTGATTGATATTAGATCCTTGAATTTTCTAATGTTTTTATAATATTTACCTTCCCAGACCTTCGTGAAACGATAATTAGTTTTGAAAATAACAGGTTTTTGAATTATTCCTGACAGGGATCACTTTTATTTTTCGGTTTTCTTATTTTCTATTCAATATTCCGTATGTGCTTGTTCTCTATTCAATTGCAAAAACAATCTCGATGAAGAATTCACGATTTAAGTAAATGTGAAATGAAAGAAAGTCTTTTTCGTCTTAAGATTACCGGTTGTTTGCACAGTTGGAAATAGGTCAGATGATACGAACTAGTCGACGTTTTTACCGACGCAGTTACGACATACATTTCTATTTAATAAGTCGTCAATTTGCGATATTAATAATAGCAAGTGAACGGTAATGATTTTGCGCACTTGCCCGTGAACCTTTATTTTTTACAGAAGAGTCGAGTGTCGACAAAGCTATCTGTTAATGTCGTATACGCGGGAGGTCGAAATATTATTACATGTACATGTTTGAATGTCGGCACAATATAAACAATATATATATATATTTTAGTATAACTGAATTCATACGTAGCATTTGACTCGAGCATACTTAAAGAACCGTTTAAAATGTACAGTGGAAGCAAGTTTCAATAGACAAATATAAATGAGAAGAGTGTCTGACACTATATTTCTTAATGTACGATTTCACCTTGTTGCACGGAAATATAGCTTTATCGGAAGAACCTTTAAAAGAATAAATAATTTCTCGTTTCATAAAGCGAATTCCCATTCTGCAATATAAAATTATGACTACTATTATGAAAGTGATCGTGATTTTTATTGCAAGAAATTCCGGTTATTGAAATATCGCAAAATGCACTACGTTAATGACATATGGCACATACAGGAACAAAAAGTACCACAATAGTTCTGAATAGAAAATTAACCGATCAATTTCTGGAAATATTTCATAGACGTCTTTCAGTAAAGATCCACTTACGATAAATCACTCAAGAAACAATAGAACAATCCTGAATAGTTTGCATGCGTGCAAAATTTATATACTTCTCTCGTGCAGGGTAAAGCACGGATCATAAAAACTTTCAGATTCGCCTAACAATTGGCAGCTGAAATAAAAAAGTCACTAAAAATGAATCTTGATGAATGGGTCTAGAAATCGCGCTATATCAATAAAACCAGAAAGTTATGATGATCCATATTTCACGAGATGGTTTACTAATCTAACTAAATGATTTTTCTCGATGAATATATCGTGCGAGAGCATGACGTGTTTGATCTAGAGTATGCGGTAAGTAACTAGAAATCTCAGTAAACTGATACGCTTAACCCATTTATTACGTGCATTACGCTTCGATGATATCTTACAGTTACAATTGAAAGTTACACCTCGGATAATATGAAAATCGATAGCTGTACATTATCTGTATAAACATTAAGCATACCGGAATGGTCACTTTCATGTAAGTATATTGCATTTATTTGTCAACCGATTAAGATATAGAAATTTTGCATGAGTATATATAAAAGACGCAATTTTAAAAAAGTAAAACTTTTTAAAAATTTCTCCTTTCCTATTGTTAAAACGGCTATTGAACGGAGAAAGCGATGTCCGGTGTTTGTTATCGCTATCCTTTTAAGGATTTTCAATACTTGCTCTGGTCGTTTAAAGTTTAGATACAAAAATGCGAATCATGTGTGCCATAATTATATTGATGTTATCCGCGATACGCCTAATATGGAAATCTTTATAAAATCGTACTTGAGCCGGAACTCGGAATGGACAAAAGTACATTTTAATGAATGTCAATTTTACATTTCGTAAGGCTTATCGTTGATATCATTTGACCTTCCTTGTCAAACAATTTATGAAAATTTGTATACTAGAACAAGTGACATGCATGGAAATTATCGTTGACAATTAATTGAAACATATATATATATATATATATATATATATGTGTGTGTATAATATAAAAAAAATGTACTGCATTGAAAATACTCTTTAGAAGGTCTTTGATAAAAATCGGTCGAAAACGATAATGATATATTGTCTGTTAAATTATTTCAAAAACAATTTATATTACATTGAAAATTATTGCACAATTTTTACAGCACCGACAATTTCTGTTCGATGAATTAGGAGATAATAAATGTACATATAGTCATATATCTGACAGATTTGTCTCGTGGGAGCATCCAAGTATAGGCTAAACCAATGACCCTTTTATTTACTTGTTACTTTATTTTATTTACTTTGTGCACTTATAGACGATATTATATTGCACGACTAACGAATTCTAAATATGAATTCAATGTATGAATTTAATTACATGAAATCATTATTGATTGTATTGAAAATCTGTAAATTGACAAGTATTACGATCTATCTAAATAGGGATATTCTAGCATTAACTATTAAACTTTTTAGAAAGATGTAATGGTTTAAGGATAGGAGTATCACGTAGCTATATAGGAAATAATAAAGTTTACAGTAAAATTCATTGGTCCATAAAGCAGCGTAATAAATGTAGACAGCAGAGATCGTATCGATGTATTAGAAAAAAGTAATTTTAAGTGCGAAAATGATATATTACATATAGTTACACAAAGTTACTCAATTTAATGTTACATTAAATTTTATTTTAAAGTCTTTTGGAAGTTTTAAAATATTATGAAGACACTATTTAGAATTTATTTTTGAATTTAAACTACATTTGGAACATCATTGCGATGTGAAATTTTTGCTAACAAAACAGTTCTGCACATTATACGTACAGTCGTCCTGTTAATTATTATTGTTTCAATCGTTTTATTTCATCGTGTATTTATGAATAATGATTATAAAAAAAAAATGTATTTGTTATATATAACAAATAAAATATATATTTTAATTACTTTTTATAATCTTAAATAAAATAGTAGTGCGTATCTGATGACAGAGTATAATAAGGGCAGGTAGAGAGAGCTTTGAAGAGAAGGAACGTAGAAACACTAAAAGGGTGATTACCATGTACATGCTGTACGTATTAATGTAACATGCGCATATATGCATATATAAGCGTAAGCGGTCGAAAACTTAGTTCATAGCATATAAATGCTCGCATCGTATGGCCGTGACTCGAAGTCTTCATCAATCGGACTAAACTCTCTATTCCGGATCCGGTATTACGGAATTTTGAAAAATTTCCTTGCAAAATACCTAGCAGAATTTGACTATAGTGCATTATTGCGGAACTTTTCGGTATACAAACTTTAAAATATTCATTAGTTCGCAGAATATTATGATTAAACTTACTTTAGGTAATGTAACATTTGGATTGTATACATATATTAGCAATTAAATCTGCTGAAAGCCAAATTGATCGCCTGTTCTTTATCGCAATTCTTTGACGATTAAATGATTTTGTATGAACAATTTAATGACATAAGAAAACACCTGGAAAACACCTGTGATTGCAATTGCACAGTGTGAAGATACTAAATATATATACTTTGTTAAGTATCACAAAACTAAATTAAATTATTCATTGAATGAATTCGTTATTGTAATTAGTTCATTCCTTATACGAGACGTTTTTGGTAGCATTATTACCTAAATGTAACAATATTTACTTATTCAGTTGTCACAAGCAATTTTGTTTTTAGTCTACGTGAATTCTTCGAATTTCCCGGTTGAAAACGGATGACCTGCAATTCATTTCACGTACTTGAAATTATAGCCATCCGTGAATGATAACTTTTATGTGTTAGGAATGTCGAAATCATAAGTTTCTTTACTCCTCATTGCAACACATAAAGTTCGCACTCACGCACTTCCGGTAAGGCACGCCAGTCACGTATAAGGTGCCATACCCACCTAAATTTGCCAAACTCATCATCACGTTTATCCCAAAAAAAGTAAGCATAAAGTCTTTATTACGAGCGAGCTATTGCACAGATATTATTTAGGAACATGTACATTTTTTTCTTTTATTTATGGAGTTTTAACGACTGAAGCCAAGTCCTTTGAAGCCTAAATGTCTGTCATACGATTTTAAATCGTTAGTTTGAGAACGGCCGTTACCATGTTTTAGGAAATTATCATTGAATTATAAAAATCTTAGATGTGGTAATACAATTATATATGTAATGTATAGGAATTGTAATTTAATGAATGTAAGTATTGGCGAAAAGTGATCCAGGTACAAATTTTGTTGAAGGCATAAACTAGCCTTATTATTTTGTAACTTTATACTTGTCTTGAAATACTATACAAGTGCCTCACACAGATCCGTAAGTACAATATGAATACATGAACTGCAGATAATTATGACATCTATCACAATAGGATTGCGTTAGGCCAACCGCAGTGACGAATTAGTCGCCCAGCCGATAAATCATACAGGGTGTCCCAAAAGTTTGGAAAGGGCCCTGTAACTTTTGAAAGAGAAAAATTTTCAAAAATCGCTGAAACACGTGAGACGATTTTTCAAAAAATCTATTTTTTCTGAGGGGTTCCAACCCCCACCCCAAGGGGGGGGGGGCGTACGAGGGGGGATGAATATCTTAAATGGCAACATGGGTAGAGTGGGGGCTCATTTGAAAGGTTTTTTCGAGACGAATTCAAAACACCAGTCATAGATGGCGCTGCGATCACTTTTCGAGGAATTATTCGACTTTTAAAATGTTTAATTTAGTAACTTTTTAGAGCAAATAAGGATTTCAGAAATCGGCGAAACACGTGAAACAAGTTTTTAAAAGTGTTGTTTATTTACCCGTGCAAAATATAGGTAAATATTTAAGATATTCATACCCCCTCGTACGCCGCCCCCGACTTGGGATGGGGGGAGGGGGTGGAACCCCTCAGAAAAAATAGGTTTTTTGAAAAATCGTCTCACGTGTTTTCCTCAGCGATTTTCGAAAATTTTTCTCTTTCAAAAGTTACAGGACCCTTTCCAAACTTTTGGGACACCCTGTATATTATATGACTTTTACGATCGGTTTTGGGTAAAGAGAAGGAATACAATTGTTCGACAGTATTACTCGAAAGTATAATTAATCTAAATTAAGGGGGTTCGAAAGTAGAACAGTTACCGACCTAACCTAAAAATCGGAAAAGTATATAAATAAAATGGATTCTGGCTTTGGAATGGTGATTTTACACATCATATTCAACCCCCAACAAAATATCGGTGACATTGGAAGGAAAATTATCCTAAATAAATTATTTTCTGTTACCTCGCAGCAACAAAAATAATTTATTTAGGTTAATAATAATAAAGAGACAATTTCAGCGATATTTTTTTGAGGACTGTATATGTTATGCAGCATCACCCTTCCATAGCCTAAATTTTGAAAAAACGTTTATTTATACTTTTATTGTTGAAAAGCTCGGTCGTTGACTATTCTACTTTCGGACCCCCTTAAGAGGATTTTGATGACATACTACCAGCACATATATATATATATATTTTTTTTTTTTTATATATAATTTCGTAGCTTATATCACGTTTTTTTAAAGACGTTATTTTTTAAGAGAAAAGCGAGTTAATGCACCTACAGAAAATGCTCTATTTTTAGCGTAGTTTAAGTGATAATACTGCAAGTGATAATTATATTATAAAAAGTGAACGCGCGTGCTACAATAAACTCAAAGATCATCGAATAAAAATTGACGGATCTTTTACTGATCAATAAAAATTGACGCAACCCTTAAGATTTATTCGACTTTAGGAGCTTTATTCTCGCACACGTTTACTTTTCATACTGTAATTTCAACTCCCAGGCTTACCATAAAATCGTAAAAAGAACAATAAAACTGGTTGTGTCAAATGTCTAAAACTTCAAGCCAAAAATTACAAATTATGATGCATGATTCTCTTTCCATTCTTTAAGTATCAAATTTAAAATTGTATGACCAAAAAAGCATTTATTATTGAAATAAGAACGTTTATCATAAAAAAATGTGGTTCGTGGAAAGTGCATTAAAGATAATAACATTTTTTTATAGTACAAATCAGATTTAAAAATTTCATTTTAAAAATAAAAATTTTTTAAATTACATTCGTGTAATATTACCTTTACCATCACGTGAAAAGGTATAGCATTAAAGTGAAAAATTCATTTCGTTACACATTCGAAAGTTACCACTGGATTAAAAACATTCTTATTACCGATCCGGCAAGAATCGTGGTTTTCAGTTCTTAATTTTATGTATAGATCGCGCGACAATCAAATATATGTTGGATATTTTCTTTCCCTATATATTGATCACGGCAGTCGATGTAAATTGCATTTATGACGATTACAAAATTTTGAATTAAAAAATGTAATTAAAATTTACAAAACTATATAAAAACTGAAGAGATATTTATCAAAAACAAACAAAGCCGAAATTAAAACTTTATTGCTAACAATTTTATAAATAAGGAAGTTTGATCATTTTTATCATCCCCTCGCACTTTGATTTTCCTTACCGGATATTTTAAACATTTATGTAGCTAAATATCGTTACTTTTTAATGTTTTTCTTCTTTGAACGTATCAACAATAATTGCTCATTTTTTAAAATAAGAGATCTTTTTGAAGTAAATAAAATTACTTTAAAAATATTCAACATTAAATATTATATGAACAAAAACTTGAAAAAGTTAAGCTTGATAATTGACAAATCGAAAATCATAAAATAGCAAATGAAAATTAAAAGGAAGAAAAAAAATTTGTAAAATATTACAATTTTTATACTACAAAATATTGAAAAGATGTATGTGTGCGAATAAATTTACGAAATACTACAATTCTAAAAAATGTAATAAATTGTCGAAAACATTAATGAACGATTTACCAAATACACAACTTAATAAGTTATAAATTTCCAAATATAGGCATATACGTAGCTAATTTCAACGCTTAGTAAATAATTGACAATGACAATAGAAATTTAAAAATGAACAAAAAATCGATATAGATGAAAACTGAATAAATTTTAAGAACAGTTAAAAATGTACATTGCATTTCTGATAATTAAGGAGAAGAACTGAACAGATATATATAGTATTAACAGAATCATATATATATATAGATATGCAAATTACGAATTAAAATAAAAATTTCGTTAATCAATTACTGCTAAAATTCGACAAACGTGTAATTTCCTTGAATTTTATCATTTTTCTTATAATTATTTTATAACGTTGAAATAAGAATTAATTTTGTTACAAACTGTAATGAATCGGTATTGCATACGAGTGTACACTGAAAAAAAGTATTTAGTAATTTTAACTAATGTTTCATACAACCTACGGTAAAAACTGCAATTATCACAAAACCAGACACAGTTACAGTTGAAAACTTTGCTGCAATATTTCGTAAATCAAAATAATTAATCAAAAATATATTTTTATTTCACAGTAAAAGAATGTGTACATGTAATTACAATTTTAACTAAAAAACCTCATCTACAAATCACTTAATTCGAGAAGAGAACTCAAGGCAAATCATGTTCTCACACCTCAATTTTCGGATAGTAACAAATTGTGTCAAAGCGAAAAAAATTAATTTTAATTCAGTGTAACGACTTATCTTAAAAGTGTCTGATATATAGCCAGTATAATACCGAACCTATTATTACTCGAACGGAAATCCGACAAAACAGTTACGCATAACACCAGCATCCATCCGTATAAGTACAGCGTCTCTTTGAAATTTATAGTCCTTCATGGTGAAACGAGGCGCGAACCCCACACGTATATCCGCAAGTTACCTAACATTATACATGTAAAAAATCCCAAGAAATATTTCATTATCACATTACTATAGGATGTTCCTCTCTCATCTAAATCGAACCTTTATTTTTTAAAGATTAAATTAAAAATTACGACCAGAAAAACGCACGGATAGTCACGTAGGCACGTGACCGAGTCCGCAATCGTTGTAGACCGATTGCGCAACCGACGACAAGTGAAATTCACTTTCATTCGGCCAACAACCCATCGTCCGCCGTCGAACCTTGGGTAAAACACGAAAATAAAACTTCAAGGACGTCATTGTATTTTTTTGGTCAGCGTCGTCCTTCGTTACATTATTCGCTATTCCAATTGCCTTAAAATTACAGATTCTTTCAAGTATATAAAAGTCAACGTAAATTATCTTTGATTCGATGCGACGATTTAAAATCTAAACTAAACGTGCACTAACGCACGTAACGCGATTCTAGTGAAAGTCTCACCTGCTCGTGCTCGGCACATTGCCGGTGTTTTTCCCCCCTTGGACATCGCTTTATTGCAAACGGACCAGCAGAAAATCCTTGAAAACTGTATCGATGCGATACTCCAAGTATTGTGTATATGTACATAATTACAACGGCGCGTCATTCGTTTCGCATGGCACTTAACGAAAGTCCGTTCAAGAACTTTTAAATTCAAGCGCCCTAATTATTCGTCAAGAATACTTTTTTGCCCAAGGAAATCCCCATCAGCGATATTTAATCGAACCACCATCAGACTTGTCGTATGCCGGACATCAGTCTCGTCGTTCGCTTCGAATCATACATTAGATTCAAAAAGCAAAGTGAACATTTCATTCCGTCTATTTATAGACTTTCTCAATATGTGAGACATTACGTGTAAGTTCGTGATTTGTGTAAATTTGGTGGTTCTTAATTAAGCAATGCACTATAAAATTTGCACGTATGCACGAAGGGAATTTCCCTGGTAATTTTACCACACTATTTGGCTAGATAGAAATTTTATAATGAAGAAATTTAATATAGTTTTTCAAAATTTTACCATAACAATTAATAGAATATTAAAACAATGTAATGTTTACCAAAACTAAGTCGATTTTCAGTTATAGTCAAAGCTGCCCTGAACCATGTCAAGTGGTATGGTGGAATTTTCTTGGAAATTTTTCACCCCCTGAATACAAACGAGTTGCATCTTCGTAACATTTTCCATCCAGTTAAGTTTGACGGAATTTTAATTTCCGTAATAGTAAAGTGCCTAACAATTATACTAGGTAACAAAAAAAAAAAAAGACTGAAAATAGTTGCAGAGTAAACTTAGTAAACTTAGATGTAATGATGGCGGCAATCGTGGGTTTAATTGAGAGTTCTCAATTTTCGGCATTTAGAAAAAGTGTTACCTTAAGCAAACACATTGTCTGGAAGTACCTAATATTTAGATGGAAAGTCTTTGCAGTTAAAATCATGTTTATGGCTTTGAAGTTTGCAACTTAGAAATAAAGCAATAAACCAAGTTTTTTTTTTTTAAATAATGTCCTAACTATTTTCAGTCCTTTTTCTGACAGTGAAGTGCATTGACGAATTTAATTCAAGACGATCGTCACGCGGCCCCACCCGTAATGTTGCTAGTTCTCCTTAACCTATTCCTTTTTTTCCAATCCTCCTTGATCAAATCCGAACCTTTCTCGCCGATCATTATGACCGGTGCATTGATGTTTCCGTTCGTGATGGCCGGCATGATGGATGCATCGATCACCCGCAGACCTTTCACGCCGTATACCCTCAATCTAGGATCTACAACCGCCATTGGATCCGAAGGCGGACCCATTTTCGCGGTGCAACTCATATGATAGATAGTCATCGTGTACTGGCGAATGGCGCAATTCCAGTACTCGTCTGTAAAATGAGGTAGGTGCTTGCAATTTGGTAATGCTTTGTTGTGAAATTTAGCCCCGAATTTTTTCATCGTCGATGTCTGGCCGAAGGCTATAGCCGCTTTGACACCCTCTCGCAATACGTCGACGTCGTCCGGATGCGTTAAGTAATTATGGTACATAAGTGGATAATCCAGAGGATTCTTTGATTTAAGTTTGATGAAACCCCGCGACTTGGGTCGTAACATCATTGGAAACACGCCAAAGACGTCACGGTTGTTAATACTTCCGAACACTTCGTTGTAGAATTCGTCCGTGAGCCCGTGGGCGGTTTTCACATGCGTTCCACCGTCGGACATGGTGGAAGAGGACGTTAACATAAACTCTATATCTGGCCAGTCGTCGGTCTGATTCGCATACTTCGTCGAGATGAACGCAACAGCTTCAAGACCAACGCTTGAGGTCAGAGGTCCGTCTTCGGTAATCGCGTATCGCAGTGCAGAATTTACATTAACTAGACGATTCATGACGATGCTTATCGGATAATCGATTAAAAAGGCGAGTCCACCTACGGCGATGTGGTCCTGAAGGTTCTGCCCGACTCCGGGCGAATCGTGAATGACATTAATTCCGACGTCTTGCAAATGCTGTTTGGGGCCGATCCCAGAAAGCATTAGCAGCTGGGGCGAGTTTATCGCCCCTGCAGCCAATATGACTTCCCTTCTTGCGTAAACCACTTGCCGCTTACCGTCTCTGATGAACTCGACGCCGTAGGCTCGTTTGGTCAACGGATTTATCAACACTTTTGTGACGTGGGACCACAGTGACAAGTGGAAATTAGGTCGCAACCTAATCGGACGAATGAACGCTTTCGCCGTACTGCAACGAGTTCCTCGGCGCATATTAAATTGATAAAAGGCAAAGCCAGTTTGTTGAGCACCGTTTACGTCGACGATCTCGTAGCCCATTTCTTCACCGGCCTGAAGAAATGCCGGTCCTAAAGGTGTGTTATACGGTGCGTCCTGTATGGTGAGGTATCCTCCTGCAATGGAAATGAACAATTATTTATATATGTATATTCTAAAATCGTTATTTTATTGTTTCGTTTCGTTTTCCTGTGACGCAACAGACCACTCTGGTAGAAATTGGGCCTAAATACTGCCCACTTTTTGGTTAATAAACTTGTGAACTAGCCAGTTTGAGGACAATATTGAAAACTTTAAAGTTTGTTATTGGAAATAATGTAACAATTTTATGAGTACTTTTTAGGTAACGTTTGTATAGATAATATTTGAACAGGTCCTGTCCAGTTTCTGGTTAGAAATATTCCTATTATTTAAAACTAATAGTCCAAACATTTTTTGTCCAGTTTTAACCTAGAATTTTGTTAATATGTCGGTTTTCGATAGATAACCTAAAAATATTCTACACTTTTTAGCCATTTTCTGTCCAGTTTTTAATATGACGAAATGCGTCTTTTCGGACGAACCATCCGTCAGAGCCGTCAGATACATCATCCTACTAGACGCGAGTCGGTGCATGCGCCTGAATGACGCGGGATAGTACTTAAGCCATGCGATTTAAAGTATGTACGTTTCTGCAAGAATCATTAAGATCAAGAGGGGTTTTCGGAAGTACACCCGTTAGATTAAATCGTCATAGAAAATTCGAAATTCATTTGAAATTAGTATAATTGCAAATACAACCTAATTAGACGATATCATCCGAAATGAAAATGAATAAATCGAGAAAATATATGTGGCATATATATCCATCAATTTTTTCATTTCTAGGCCAAAATCTAAAATAATTAATTTTTAAAACTGCTGATTAAAGTATAAATAAGGTCGAAGAAAACTTTATTCGTATTCTATTTATCGTTACCACTAAAATCTAATTGATCAAATAATTGATCGAAATGCTTAAATTCGAAATAGTTCAAAACTATTTTGTAAATTTGAAATCAATTAATCATTTTTAATTACAATAAATTGTATTTCATTTAAAAGAAATTGTTTGAATAATATATATATAAATAATTTCTGCAATTAATTCTTAAATTAAAAAAACATTGATTATAGTATTGAAATAAAATTTATTCTCAAAAAAAAATTAAATTATATATACTATTATTAAAATAAAGAAAATAATATAATTATAAAAACTTTTATATTAGATACATAACTTATATTTATTCCCGACGTGAAGTTCTATTGCTATGGTTAGTACATTTTTAAAAGTATTTTTGGATATCATTTAGAATGAAGTATATAAATTAAGAAAAAGATAAGTCGAAGCAACAGTTTCGCGAATCAGTTGCAATAGTTTTGGATGACCATCAATTCATCAGAATGTACATTGTGTCATTTCAAGTAGTATATGCTAAATACCGAACATATTTTAAAAACCGGTTTACTTACATATTTTACTACAAATTGATTCGATGTGCCACCTGCCCTGGCTATTTCTTCCAGATATTATGCTAAGCTTTTCATGCGTGCCGGCAACGCGCATAAATTTGTTACGTCAATGATGTTCACCACTTATACAATGCAAAAATATCAATCTAAATGTGGCTTTCACAAAATCATTCATTTCTCGACGAAATTTCTCGACAAAATTTCTCAAGCGTTTCTTGTTAAAAGGGATTTCGAATATAATTACGTGAAATTTTTTGCTCAACTTTTGTAACATTATTATTTCACCGTGTTGTGTACATTTCTCACGTTATTGCACATTACTGATTTTTGCCAACCAATACCTAATGAGCTACGCCTTTTTCTTTCGTATCGATGATATTTTAAAATGCATTCGCACATCTTACCGCTTTCTATCGTCGATTTTTGTTTTATAAAAATATTTACCATTGCAATACGAACATTAAAATAAGAACCCGATATTGGTACAAATTAATATAAGTTACCTGTTTGATGGTACTTTTTGTTCTTTGCTAAGTAGGGATTTCGTTGATCCTCCGATTTCTTGAAATATGGAAGCACGTCATCGTAACCCCATCCGGGATTTCCAAAACTCTCCCACTGATCGAAATCTCGTCGATTACCACGAATATACAACATCGTATTTATAACGCTTGAACCACCGAGTACCTGTGGATATGCGTTCATTAAAAAATATTTCAAACTGTGACTCATTAATTTTAATTAAATAATTATAATTGCCATAAGTGTATGGAAATTGACATGCAAAATAATTTAATGACAGCGTTTGCATTATAGTAACCCCAGAAATTGCTTAATTATATAATTTTAACTATACAGTAGTTGTTGCACTATTGTAAAACAATAATAAAAAAAAATATATGACAAAAAATATTTATTGTAATATGTTATTGATATTCTTCTAATAATTACTATTCTATTAAAATTAATTAATGATCGCTTCGAGATATGCAAGATGACTCGAGAAGCATCCGAATATTTTATCCAGGAAACTTATAGAAATTAAATTTGTAAAAAGGCACTTTTCAACAAAAAAGATGTGTAATTACTTCGACCCGCACCGTAGGTCGGACGAAGTATTGAATTTTCTAAAGTGAATTTTCTAAATTAAAAAGTGAATTGGAGAACCTCACTTCTAAAAGAGTAAAATATCACTCTTAAAATTCATTTTGTTTCTATAATTTTTATTAAATTCCATCCTCTCGAATTTCACCGTCATTATAATTATTAAAAATTACATTGGCACACATTCAATATGATCACTACATAACATAATTAAAGATTTCATTTCTTTACACTATAAATTAACCTAGTTTTGTTTTTTGTACACAATGCCAGGTCTATGCTCGTATTCTAAAAAAAAAAATCGCCGCCCAGTCTGCGATATTGGTATATAATTTCCTACTATAATTGTTTGAGCATGTTAAATTGATATTCTCATTAAAGATAGTGCATCCACGCATCGTCATTTTTTGTGCATATGTTTGTGCTTGATCAAGAAATAAATTCAATTCAAGTATAGTTCTGTATTAAAGACATAAATTAGACATGTATAATGACTGATTTAATCCTCGATAAAGATTGCAGGTGTAAATAATCGAGTACTACTTTATTGAATGTAACGCGGTTGGATGACGCCACAGACATTGTGACTGGATTCAAAGTTATGCGATTCTCAACGGTTCCTTACACAATAAATGACCTTTCGTTGTTATTCAAATAAAAATTCGGAAAAGCGATTTGATTATGAAAGTAAATAAAAAGGTTTACTATCATGATGAACACTTTTCACAAAAAAAAAAGGTATGAAATCCAAAAAGGAAAGAAATTACAATTAAAAAGGTGTTTTACATTACGAAACTTTTTCTTTAAAATACCAACTAGTAAAATACTCCCCCCCCCCCCCCTTGTCTTTTTTCCATCTTTTATAGTACGGTAACATTTTGTTATTAGTTAAATAGGCAGTTTGATTTATTCCGTATTTTACAGCACCAAAGTTTATGTCCGAAATGTGGCAATTTTTAATTACGTCACAGATTACACAGCAATCACTCCATATTATAACTCACTATTTTATAAAATGTATTTTCGCTTCAATAATGCGCATAGGTAGGTTTTCACGTGTGGCATTCTCGACTTTCTAATGGGATTACCCCAGGTCCTAGCCGATCGATTCGCGCTCCTTTACTCGTTTGGCAAGGACTTTATAGTTTCAAATTCCAATATATTGCACCTCAAACACGCGCGTGTATAACTACACATTTCATACAGATAACGATTGCGCACGCTTTTCCTGTTCTTCTATATATCGCCAATTACGACCAGTGCAAAAATGTCTCAAATTCTAACATTACTTTCACTGTGACCTGATTGCGTGTACTTGACACTTGGAGGTCATCGAGCACGCATTCCTTTATTTTTATGAGAAATTCAAATCGAGTCGTTATGCGTATCGTTTGATTGTATAATTTCGATGACTGCGGTTCGTAGGAAGTCATACCGTGGTTATCGGTCGTATTACACCATAGAGCGAGACGAGTATTGCGCAAGTTCATGATTGAACACTTACATCGAACGCGGAACTTCTGGGGCACTTGTCCGTTACACTTTTGTTAATAAAAAGTCACCTTTCGTCAATTATAATCCGACTCTGGTGATTTTTTAGTCGGTGAATTATTGCGTTTGGCACACACGATTTTAGTCAAGAGGCTATTGCGTTATCAAGTTTTTAAACCGATGCAAATGTTGGAAAGGCTGAACATTCGTTAGCTATTTAAAATACCATTATTATATATACGTAATGAAACGGTGCTAATGGTTATAGGCAAACAGCGAAATTAGTAATATCGTGCCAGGCGTCAGTAAAATTTTACGGCATTGTCGGCGTAATAAAGTAAATAATGGAAAGCTATGATGTACTTGATTTAAAATATGGTAATTAACACTAAATCGCTGTTAAAGCAGTTAAAAAAAAAAAATTTAATGGGTTTGAATCATAAATGAATTACATCAATTATTATATAATTGGATGAAAATATGTGTTATATAATGGAAAATAAAAGAAATAATAATAATAATAATAATAAATTATAAATAAATTATAATAAAAAATTAAATAATATAAAGTTATTTTGTTAATTGCATATACAATTTGAAGGCACTGAACATAAAATACAAAATAAAGATTCAAAATGTTCGTTAATGTTTCATAATCGTTGAATTTATGGAAATGGAATTCAAATTCAAGGAATTCGTAATAATAATTCATTGAAATTTGTATACACGACAGCACAATTATCAGAAAAATATCAAAAATCGTTTCCTTAGGTTTTTTAAAAATTTCAAGGACTTTGATGACTTTCCGTAGCAATTGCCTAAGCATTACCGCAAAAGTTAATATACGTTTTCGATTTAGAGAAGAAATCCAAAAGCGAAAAGAAGTCGTTGAAGACGAGGAGTCTGTTCCAAAGTGCGGTCGACTCATTGCAAATAACCTATAGGTTATTAAGCAGCTGTGAATGGGCAATTTATGCGGCTAACGCATCTTAGGTTTTAATGGTTCACGCAGAATCTCGTTTTACGACCGTGGCTAAACAATACTCGACCTTTAAGACTCCTTTGAAGATTCGAGAGTCGCACTTTGTCGAAACGTTTCACGGAAGTCTCAATTACCAACATTTACATCTTTTCACTTTTACCTCCTAGTTTGCCATTAGTGACGGACTTTTAACGAATTTGATACATCAGGCGACAACTATTATAGAAGCGATTATTTTGCTACTCTCAGATATTGCACAATGTTGCTTCTCGTGCTTGTCTCCACTTTCAATCAGACTTTCTCAGATATGAAAAACATCAGATAAGTCAACTCACCTTCCCTCTAGTCCAGCAACATCGCTGGTCAACCATTGCCTGACAAGCCGAATCCTGTGGTTGCGATCTGTACTTCCAGTCCAATTTACTTTTGTGCAAATACAACGAAAGTATCGGCACGTCGGTGATTTCTGTCTCATCGCCACCAGCTTCAAGAAGCAAAACGTTCCAGTTGGGATTTTCAGTTAACCTGTTGACAACGACGCTACCAGCCGAACCACCACCGACGACGATGAAATCGTATTCCGTTCTCAAATGCCGCGTGACCCGGGCATGATTTTCAGGATCCATCAGGTCGTAGTGGAAATATGCCATGGTTGCAATGATGATTGGGATGATCGTTAATTTGCCCAGGCCCAACAGAAGGGTAGCCGCCTTGATCGCGCTTACGACAACCGCTACTACCGCCATTTTCCTTTTCTTCTATCTTGTTTTTGTACTTTTGCTCTCATCGAAAACGGACAATAATGCCGGATCGACCTGAATGGGAAAGTGTTTTCATAGAGGTACATTATTATATTACATATTGGTATGAAGTATAGTAATTTTGCGACGATAATTTGAATAATAGAAAAAAAAACATTACCACCACCACCCAGTCTCCATCTCTCCTCCTCGCAAAAACTATAATGCGCACAGGAAAATATGTATATGAATTATAACACGCTTCTAATCTACTCCCTTGCGTTTAAAACGTTTTATTACATGGAAACGTACGTTAGTGATCATATTTAAAAAAAAAAAAAAAAAAACATAAAATAGACTATTGCACATAGTTATGATCTTTTACACTGCTCTGCACCATAAATTGTAACCTGATGTATTAAAATTTAAAATTTCCTACTTTGAGCTGCACCTGTATTGTACCTTGGTAGAAAATGACTGTGGTGCAAACCGGTATCATGACCGGTATCAACGCCACATTTAATTTTTACTGGCCTAAAAGTGGAAAATATATAATTATGAAGAAATATACCCTTGGTAAGGAGAAACCCCTAAAAATGGTATCTTTGCAAGATGAGTATAGAACAATGTTGATAACATAAATTGTAAATTGTATTGGAGCAAATAAGTAAGTAAAAACAGACGTAATTGATCAGACGAGATTATACCATGTTCGAAGACTATCCCATTCTTGTTCATATCGTCCATGTTTTGTCAACTTTGATTCTATATATTACCCTTTGAAAGTATTGGATGAGTAATTTATACTTATTCTTTCGTTGGATAAAAATATTCTATGTCATTTCTTCCGTACACATTATATAAAAAAAAATAGCAAAAAATATTGCTGGCGTATTATATTACTATGAAGTTGATTAATTAATTGGCATTGCTAAAATAATTTTTGTCGAGAAAGAAGGTGAGATTAAACAAATTATACGAATTTAAAGTATCATAATTATGCGACAAAATGGACCGATGATTCGTATATTAAAAATTGATATCAGGTCAATTGTGTTTAACAAATAGGGTTTATTACGTTACTATGCGACAAAAAAAAATATTTTGTTTTAGTCCGAAATTGTATGACAGTACATTAATAATGCAAAGAATTTTGTTCACAGGAATGAACAAAATTCCTTCTTATATTGGTGTTAATTGAATAAATCCTTCAAACAAAATAAATGACAAGTAGCATATACCTACGTATAAATATAAATTTATATTACATTATTTACAAAACTAAATGTTTACAGAATTCAATATGTATCATGAATCGAATATATTGATAAATCAATAGTGTAATATTTCGACAGCAGTTAAAATAACAATATGAACGTAATAAAATGCACCAATAAAGTGCCAATATGGTAAACCGCACTCTCTCACGTTCAGTAGCGCGACTTGTGTGCACAGGATCACGTATTACTACGAAATATCGTTTACTAATATGGAGTAACGCATTATCAAGTTGCAACCGTCTTGTAATTTCGCTGTGTGAAAACTAATATGTTACGTCTTTATGTTTTGACTTAAATATAAATTTTAGATTTGCTATAGATAGAATAATAAAATTGTTATTTTTATTACTATTATAAACTTAGGATTGTAAAAAGGCATAAACTTATTTTATCGAACCAGAGAAAAAAGAAAAGAAAAAAACCCCAATAGATTTTATTTGATTAAATCACTATTGGATATATAAATTTTCAATAAAAAATTTAGACAAAAAATATTATAGAGAAAAAAAATATCATAAGAGAAAAACAATGGATTTTTATAATTGAATAATACGTATTGCAAGTCGGCGATGGGGTATGAAGTAATGCTGTACTATGATGATACCGTGGTAATTACTAGTCTGGCGATGACCTTGATCTAAAAGCCGGCTGAATAATTGTTTCGTCTTTCTTTGCGGAAGCCGTTAATGTTTTTTCGCAGGTTTACGTTACTATTGGTATAGTACAGTTATTATCAATCAATATTTTAGTTAAATATATTTTTTTCAATTTATTATAATTGCTGTCAAAAATTTTGCATTAAGTATATTCGACCTTCATTTTTTTTTTATGCACGTTTTATTATTTCTTTAAATTTGTCATATCTAAGTATTACGATCTAAAAAAACAGTCTATTACATTCTATTATATAACAATTATCCAATGAAAGAATTGATGCATATAGTTTATGAGTAATTTTAATTCGTTTAGATTGATTTCTAGAAAATAGTGCTCTATCTTTCAATTATGTTGTAATAAAAGACATTTGCAATCGATACAAAAAGCGATGAATAATTTTACTTCTTAACCAACAATCACTTACAAAATGATGTTCGACGGCTTTCCTTTGACGAGAACGCTTGTTCTTGCTGTATTGTTTCACCCATCCATTAAGAAATTGGCAGATAAGGCGAATGGAAATTTAAAAAAATCTCTCAGATCGAAGGACGGGTCAGGATCAGTGGCTTATCCATCGTATCTGCGTTGCTCGTGTAAACCTGTTGATCGCTGGGAGAAATTTTTATGGCGAAACCAGAACAGCACCGATGATGTAAAAAAATCGCTGTTATGCGCCAGTCAATTCTGCAGCGAATGAGGAATATTGCAATCCTGCCATGGAGAATATTAAGCAATCTTAATAAAAGCATTAAAAGAAATACGTTAAGTTTGTGTCACTCATGTCTTGTATATACCAAAGATGTATGATGTTGAAAGAATTGAAATTACCTCCCTTCGCGACTAATAAACAACATGTCAAAACAAATACAAATCGATTAAATGTTTTTGTAAACAGAAAAAAATGACTTGCCAGATCAGTATCTAGATCTTCCAACATCACGATTAGCTAATTCATCACTACAAAAAGATATATGAATGATAATTTATAATCCATATAGTTAGCAAACTAATTGAGTGCAGGTTCCAGTAACCACAAGTGATTTTATGATTTTCGTGAATTTTAGAATTCATGAAATGTTAATATCTAAATATATAGCGGAAATTTCGGATAAGTTTAAAAGCAACCACGCATGCATTTATAATTTTTTGTTATTGTACTGAGTAATTAATTAAGATTGCATGTAATTTTCTTCGAAGAAAATAATTGAACACTCTTCACACCGGCTTATCGATAATATTTTTTGTAGCACTTTTCAATCAAATTAAAATTTAATTGTTTATCAGATTTAAATTCACAACACACACGAACGGCTCAAAATGGAATATTTTTATTAAAACGATATTATCAAGCACTGAAGTGAATTGTTAATAATAATTGTTAATATAAAACCCACGTGGTGAAAAGACACTCTTAGCGGGCAGCTCGTGTACTCAGTGAAAGCGAAAGACTGCGAGTTAGGATTTTACGGTGTGGACGTATAAAGCATGTGCAGTTCCACCACTACTTGTACCATTATCTTTCAGAGAAGGATCTGCGCTTCGGACACCTGTACATGTGTACCGACCAATCATTGCAGGGTATGGGCCGAAACATCACGAAAGTACTAATTTTAACAGGTTACAAGGGCAAGTAGTTCAGACAACGTTTCTGCGATAAAACCGGTGAATCATTTGATTTACTCATCTTTTCATTCATATAATTTTTTTTAAATATTTGGACCTCAGGCAGTAACATGAATGGGAGTGGCTTGGTCATTTACAATTAAAGTAGAATTAATTTTTCTTCGCAAAAATAGCGCGATCTATTATATTATAACATAATTATTTACAACAAATTGAAGTTTGGATCATATTGTAAAAAACCGCCCCTTGTAACTAAACGAAGCACTCGGAGCTTTACAGGATAGTGGTAACATTTTGGTGGACCCTTATTCATTAATTTATATTTACGGCAAAAATTTACATTTAAATTTAAAAACCCAGAAAGAGTGGAAGTTGAGCCTCTCTACTGAATTTTCACTCTTTAAGAGTGATTTGTCACATTTTCTGGACTGAAATTTCACCCTTTTCAAAGAATGGCTCAATTTTCACTTCTTGCATTGTGAAATGACAGTCTTTCTGGAGTACACATGGTGCCAGTTTTGATCAAATATCTTTACCTTTGAATACACTTTAATTTTATCACTTTTAGGGTAACTATAATTAAATCAATGCAATTTTCTTGGGCAGAAAAATTGGGCAGAAACTGATGTAATTTTCTACTACGGATGTTTCACATTCTATTGTACTGAATCTAAATTTGACATATATAATGTAGTGAACCAAAGATTTGTTCTGATACGTGTACGAGAGAATGATGGAAATTGAAAGTGTAATGAATAGAAACCATCTTTCGAGTACACATTCAAACTAATATTAATTACTCTATAATATCAACTCCAAGTGGTTAAAATTGTCCTAACTGATAATAATATGATATAAATTGTTAATGTAATGTAATTAAGTCATAATTAGTAATATTTTTACTATTTGTTTATTATATCAATGTATACTCAATCAAATTTTGAATTTTAAAGAAATTTTCAATAATATTTGCATAATCAGAAACACAATTGTATAATATTGCAAATTATTGTCATTAGACAAATACCTACATTTTATTTTGCGCCAGTTATCAATCTTGCAAAAATATTCTTCGTAGGAAATGTAAAATGTAAAGCTAAATCGCTCTAAAAATGTACGAAAATGATCTTGAAAGCATTACATAAAAATGACGTATAATCATTTTCTCTCAAAAATGAATCACAAAAAATAAACCCGAAGTGTAAATTATGCTAATCAAAAATACGTAATTTTGTAGTGTTTTATATCGCGAACGGCTCGAGTTGAATTGTGTATTTAGGAAAAAATGATATTCTGTGAAGACTACAGTAGAATGCTGTTATTGTTTGTAATACTAATATTAAAGTAACGCCGAAACCAACGCCAATATCCTGAACCCATAATCGAAATAGGAATAAATAAATTACTAAATAAATGGACACGATCATGTATACATTTTTTATGTTTGTTTTAATTCAAGATAAACGTTCACCTTTTGTGCTTAATAGAGTTTAACTATTTGAGAAACGATAATATTATGAAACATGCAATTATGAAGAAACTGACCACTGGCGATTCTTTTTTCTCTTTTTTTCTATTTCTTTTTTCCTTTTCCTCTTTTTTTCTTTTTTTTTTTCTTTTTTTCTAATAAATCTTGGACTACCCTGGTAGAAAATTTAACGTGACCTTTCCATGGCCATGGATCCAGAAGCCTGGCCCGCGCAAGGTCATGTCAATTTTTTTACCAGGGTACGACATTCGATATAATTCAATATTATTTAATATGATTTATTTCGTGCCATAAGAAGTATAAAATGATTATTTAACGAAATATCATAACAAATAGATTTTAGTAATGCCGGATGAAAAAGCGATTGATTATTGATTATAAAATAATAGATGAAAAAGCTGTTAATTATTGATTAATACAGCCAAATAAGTTGCTACTATAGTAATGGACTTGTTTAGTTATTGAATCTCCAAAAACTAGATTTCCAATCAATGTTTCTATATCATTATTTATTATAGCAAGTCATAATTCTTAAGATAATCTTGTTTCCCCATTAAAATTTTGTTAAAATATGTTTTTTTTTTTTAATTTTTTGTATTGATTTTACATCTAAGTAACTAAACAGATATATATGAATATTATTAATTTATTTTTCTCCAAGTATCACAAACACTGTGAATTCATAATTTCAATGTTTTGAAGCACATTATAAATACCGCCTTATACGTTGTGAATATTTCATCTGTGACTATTTCCCTGTGATACGATGAATTAAACATTATATAATATACCCGTTTGTAGTAATATATTTTTACCGAATAAATAAAGAAAATGTATCTATACACAACTACTAAAATTAATAAAATTGTATGTTTTATTGATTCTATTAGATTGTTTGAAAAAATAGTTTGATATTAAGCATTTTTTGAAATTACATTTTTAAACGTTGAAGAAAAATCCGGAATTAGATTAAAACGAATTATGTAATGTTAGATATAATACAAGGGGATTTCCTACATTATAATACATAATTTGTCATCGAGTAAACTTGATCGTATAATATATAAGCATATATGTACATATCATAATACAAGAATTACTTCAAAAAGATAAACCGAAACTAAAACAGTGAAAAATACAGAATTCATTAGCGTCTCCCTGGTAGAAATTCTGTCCAGTTTTATTGGATACAGTCCATTTTCTGGCTAAGTTAAGTGGTTTAAAACTGTGTACAGCAAAAATTCCCACAAACTG
>JAPYZR010002133.1:0-18027 GCA_030522945.1 Trichopria nigra
GGATAAAATATGTATTTCATGTAATGAAATAGATTTCTATGAAATATTTGATTGATTTTCATGTATCTATTTCATTTATTCAATGAAGTATTCTTTACATGGATGAACGGGTATTTCATCTAATGAACTCCAAATTCTATGAAATGCGTTACATCGAATCAATGATTTTTTTTTCTCGGTGTACAGCGCGAGATAATGTACGTATATACGTACGTACGTTCGTACAAGTTCCAGGAAACTCTTTTATTGCACTTTTGGATATAGTACATGAAACGTGGATATTTGAAGAAAAAAAAAATATAGTAATTTTTTTAGTCGAGTGACCAAATTCAATACTTTGAACCAACCTACTATACGGTAGGGTCGATTTTACGAACTAGGGCCGAAATGGCGAATGCGAATAATCGATCCACCGGCACCTCATCGCATTAAAAAATATCGTACGCAACACGTGCGAAATATCGATCTCCAACGAGTATGATTGTAACACTCGCTTCGCTCGAGTGACAAACGTCATACTCATGAAAATCGATAATTTCGCTCTTGTTCTAGATAATATACTATTTTTTCACTCCTCTACTTTAACTTTAGACAATAGTATCATTATCTCTTTCTCACACTGCGAGTAGCGGCGGTGATGAGGAAAATGTTAAAATAATTAGGGAGGAAGCTGCAATATTGCTTGACCTGAAAAATTAATATAAGGGTTCTTATTAATTTTATTCATCTTTGACAGATAGAACTATGTACACTGCGTGATCATAAATATATAAAGTTATGAAAGTCAAATAATTCAACGTACAATTTTATAATAAAATTGACCTGAAGTCCTTTGTTTTTTGAAAATTGTTAAAGGTCATTTCTTTATGATATTTATGATAATAAGTCATATATATGTAAAATGTAAATTATGATAAAAGATACTAACACATATTTATCATCAAAATATAAATATATTGCAACAAAAACATCAAAAGTGAACAAACTACAATAAATAAGTGGTAAATCGCAGAGGTCGTCACATGAAATACGCAGCAAGATATCTGAAATGCAACGATGGAATAATACCACCTAGAGCTTATGGTTTGCCCACAATTCATAAACCTGGGTATCCCTTAAGAATCATAGTGTCAACCATCAATTCTCCAACTTACAATTTAGCAAAGTTCATTACAGTCAGATATTCAAAAATATCGTGGATAAAAACTCCAGCTTTGTCGAAGATCCATGGGATTGTATAAAAACAAACTAAAATCGTTAAAAATCCCACAAGATCACATACTTGTTTTTCTCTGGACGTGATTTCTCTTTTTACAAATATATATCAATATAGAATTAATTAAAATCATCGTGGATTGAAAAGACAAAACAGATAACCTTTTAACAACCTTTAATAGCTTGTGAAAAATACATGGATTTGAAAACAGAATTCAGTTCAGTCTTGAACAAAAAGAAATAAACAATAGCATCGGGTTTCTATACATCTTTTTGTGATTATAGAAAAGACAGTGGGTTCTTAAATGCTGATTGACATCAGATAAAGAAAAGATTTACGTTTCACATCTCAACACCATATCAACTATAAAATTGGAATATATATAGGGTTTGTAGATCATGTAATAAAACATGCAGAAATTAGACTTCGGAAAAAGAACTTGAAGATTGTTAAAAAAAAAAAATTTTGGAAACTAAACTTAAAGAACATCAGGAGAATATATATGGACCAAAAGATAATTATACACTCCATCGTGAAAGTACTTCTCACAATTTTAACTACAAAAAAATTACAATGTTATAGCAATTGACAAGAATCTCAGAAAACGGAAAGTAATTGAAAATTATTTCATCAAAAGATGTAAACAAGCGGTAAATATACGGCTTGAGCAATCAAATTTACCATCCGCCTAGGAGGTCATTGTCTAGAAAATGTAAATATTATTAAGCAGGAATTTAAATGGCTTTTAACTTACACTCGTACGTTTCATCAAAACGTATGCACGAGAAAATTTATAATTGCCAAGAAGTTTGTGGACTTTGATGACAATCATGTAAAACTACGTTCAGTGCGAATGTATATAATGTTAGTTAAACATTCGCTATTTATGTTTATTTCATTTTAATGTCAAAATGAGTATAGTGTTATAATCTTTTGAGAAATGGTGAAAAAGTAACAACATTTTTTTGCAAGTTTTTATGCTTTAATTGAAGTTTATATATTTTTATTTCAATGATTCAATGATAATTTTCTTCTTATTTTTTTTACTATTTATTATTTTATAAATAATAAAATTCTGAATAGGTCTATAGCATAATGATCAAAACGTTAAATTAAGATCGTACTACCAATATTTTTCCTATAAATACACAATTCGAAAGCGGTCAAGAAAATAATTATTCATATGCCTGAGCATATTTATAAAGTAAAAATTTCATCATTTAAAGGAGTTAATAATGGTAAAATGCTACTCAAGTGTTTACGTTTAAAGAAAAAACTCTTTCATTAATGATCTTCGTCAAGTGTAATCTTCAATTAAGTATATTACACACGCCGGGGCACCTTGAAAACTTTGAATGGCGCATATTTCACCGGGAGCTATATACACCGATTTTCCGTTCGTCCGTATAATAGTCTGTACTCGCGTCTGAGTTCTATATACTATATCCAGAAGTTGATAAATGTAAGTTAATCAACGTCTTCTCAAGGCGCTGAATGTTTGCTATATTCGCACACGGGAAACTTTTGAGATTCCCCTAACGAAAAATTTTGCTGAATTTTGCGAAAGTCGTGAAAATACGATGTGAATTAGAAGACCTTAGCAAAAATCAGCGAAAATTTTCGTCGCGATCTGATAAAACAACTCATTTTTCGCATAAATTAGACAACTATAACTGCTCCTATTCGTTTGCATTTTATCTTGGTAATTTTATTAGACCTGATGATATACCTATAAAGTATTGTACACTAATACAGTATCTTCGTAAAATAATTCCAACTATTGTTCTTGAACTTCATATGGTGACCTCTTTATATCTTATATACAAAGATTCTATTTTACAGAGAAAAGTAATGATTCTATTTCTATTCCTTTTATCGTAAATTGCGAAATAGCGCAATATATATTCAAAAATGCAACTCATTCGCGACTTGTCATCATTGTGATGGATATGGAAATACGCATATATAGTAAGAGAAGTACGAAGTGCTAGTTCCCCAAACTTGGTAAACATCACTCGCGCTTTGCCCAACGGGGCGATTATTAAGGATTTCCTTGACAAAACTCCTCGAAGTCAAGCTGCGCCGTTCCCGCTCTAATAGGATCTAAGTGGATCTTTCTCTGATATATTAAAATTGATTATATACTCTTTAGATATTAAAATCATGACTTTGCGTGCTACTTCCTCGAGAGAAATAGAATCAGATACATGTCAAAGTTGCGAAAATGAAAGCTCAAACTTTCCTACGTTCCTTGGTTCCCTTAAATTCACCAAATATACACCGTATACTTACGAGAAACTTGTATTACTCTGAGGATGAAACTAAAGGTTTGAAGAGAATAATTTTATAGAAAACGATTCTATAAAACGTTATCTTCTTCTTAAAAAAGTGTGCATCGTCACTTTCTAAACCAGCAGTAGTTTGTGCGTAAACGCGATCTCAGAAAATTGTCTTTGAATAATGATATATATATGTACAATTGATTTATTCAATCCTTCAAGCCATCAAAAATGGCCCAACAGCTCTTTCTTATTGAAGAAAAGCCTTTAAATACGATATAAATGCAATCGTAACTCGAATGTTCTTCAAAAGTGCCGCCTATATAGTTCCAATAAATATCAAAATTCCAGCGGCGATCTCCCAAAATTCATACATAAGCACATTAGCCTAAATCTTTTGAATCGAACAATATTAAGAACACGATCGTCAGAATGAATAAATTTGGAACTGAGCAGTCTAAAAGTTCTTCACAGAATGAATCAACTCATAGTGTGCAGACGAATCTTAAAAATATATACCTATAGTGTATATTATGTCGGACCGCATTCCTCATTGGTCTGTATAGACCAATACTCTTAAGGTATTTGAGTTAATAGAATAGCAAGTTAATTCAGCATAGTAAGGGAAAAAAGAGTAAAAATTATCTTTCCAATATCATAAAGTGACACAGCTCAAAAATTGATTCTAATTCAAGAAGAAGAGAATAGATTAGACTTCCCTAGTAGAAAATGACAACAGTTTCTGCCCAATTTTTCTGGCCTCTATGTTAAAAGTTAAGGAGTTCAGAATAAATGACCATAAACTGGTCTTATTTTCTACTATTGAACCAATTCTGGACGCACAAAATGAAAGTACCTATGTTATTTAGGTATTGTTGGCACTTGAAAAATGAAATATTAGGTAAGTATTGTAATTCACCATTTTCGCACAAGGAATTACACTTCATAATCTTATATTTTACATTCCACTCTAAAAGCAAGCTGAAGTATTTAAATATACCACTTCGTGATTTGAAATAAATAAATTTCTTACCCAACGAGTTAAAACGATTGTTTGACAATATTCGCCCCAGATCAATCCTTAACGAGTCAGTCGGTAAACTCGAAATTTAAAAGATATATTTCGCGAAAACAAATAAATATGGCGAGTATTGAGAAATGTTTACGTACGACAAATAAGCAGCTGCGTACGGTTACATACCCAGGCAAACAATCTCCACGATGGGTGTTTGGCAAGAATCCAAATATTCGTTTTGGAATTTTGGGTTGAAAATCTAGGTAATGCTGAACAATTGAATTTTTGAAATACGATAGAAAATTTAGATGTGATTTGCCTCTGGTAGAATCAGAATAGTCATGACTTATCACATTAATTGTGGTTAACAATACAGACAAAATATAGATTGTCCAGAGAGAAAACACAGAAAACATGACTTCATCACCGCTGTCTTTGAAAACCCTCATTCTATTTAACGCACAGATGCACAAATTTTTACTCCAATAATTGCGGTGATACCTGCGTAAAAAACGCTCCTCCCCGTAGTTCACTACAGTTCGCTGGCTGTATAATGGTCCAGCCAAAGAGTCGTAACTCGTGAGAACAAAAAGTTCGTATATATAAAAGATTTCTCCACGATGATCGCGACGAGAGCGAAAAGCCCCAAAGTGCAGTTGTGTCTTCGTCCTTTTGGTAGGGGCGAGATCGCGCCTTATCTCGTTTAAAGACACCAGGCGGATTGTGCGAGAAAACTCAAATTTATTATTCACCCGCCTCTGAGAACTTGACCGACTTCCGCGTCTGGATTCCTATATACTAACGCTCGCGATTACGCACATCGTCCACGTCGTTGTGTCGCCGGTGACCTTATTTTCGATCCCAACATTGATTTTTATTTTCAATTTCCACATTTTCATAATGTAAAGTGGAAAATATGTCAAAATGAAAATTATACCATGCACGTGTGCCCCGACGTACGGAGGATGACTTGGAAGGTACTAAGTCACCCCCCGTACAACGTTCTAACCAATCGTGTTCGACTCCTTCGCTATATTATTGCCCTCGAGAATCAAAATTTCTTCTTCTCCCTAGGTACGTAATGTATACTATTTTAACTCTCCGGGAGAGATGATCGATTTCCCGCGCTAGGGCGAAATTTACGAGGGCGAATAAGCCATCCCCCAGCACATCGATCATTCAATTTATGTAGTGAGTATGTTGGTATGATTCGTTACTTAATATTTAGTTAATTAACTATACTCGCTTCACATAACTTGTATTGACTTTATCATACAATTGAATTTACAATCAGCCGTACAAATGATTGCGTCAACCATGTAAATGGTTTTATCAATTATAATATGGTTGACCCTTTTTTCAATAAAAATTGGATATTTTCTGATAAATCTATACCCAGACGATTTATAATAGTGACCTTTCCTGATGTTCTTCGTCTATTCGCAATCGATAGATGCATGTATTACTGTAATACTAGTATATGGATTTCAAAGAAGAAGTTGGTACGTGTACGTGTGTAGTAGTTTACGCGAAGCAGCAAAGCTTTTCTATTCATCTTTTTTTCGTGATGCTCAGTCGTCGTTTTTACTATTTACTCAGGAACAAAAAATCCTATACATACATGATTTTTTTTAATGTGCGATTTTTTAACAGTCGTCGGTCGATATAATGATTATATAATGCGGTAGAAATTTATCACTAATGAAATAAGGCCATATACACCGGTTGGATGGCAAAATTTTTCTATACCCTTCCTGACGTTTTTTCGCGAACAAAAGGTCCCATCAACATGATTTCTTCCTGTTGTACGATATTGACCAATCGATACAATTGAGTAGTGTTGAGATAAATTGCGATTGGAAACAATGTTTTCAAATGCGCGATTTTCACTGGACGAAACAATAACTTTTCGTCACAAGTAGAGACTTCTTTTTTGTAATCTCAAATGAAATTCAATAATATCAAATGAAATCTTTTGCGTTATATAACCTTGAGAATGCGTGACATTTCGATGGAATTAGTTGTTCGTCGATATTCTCGGCTGCTGATTTCAGATGTGATTATTATACCAAATACGTTTAATTATAAAAATGCATTCGTAGTACAAGACGACGGTACAGAGCCTCTTTGTGCAATTTTTCCGCAAATTATTGGTCGATATATTTGTTATCTTTATTAGTCAATTGGCCATAATCTTTTAGGTGCGTGAATGTATTATGGTAGGTTTTAAGTATCAGAGACATATAATGCTATGAGCTTTTGCCTGTCAATTAAATCAATAAGTGTCAATAATGAAATCCGGAATTATTAATTAGATTTGAAAATGATTGAAATTAATTTCCTTAACCTATATAGGATAAAAAATCATTAAAAACTGTTATTTCGTGATTAAATGTTGTTTTTTATTCATATGATTTTTTTTATTCTAATTAAGAAATATGGTTCAGCGGAAATACCTTCAGCGCGAAGGTTGTTGTAGCAACGAACCCTCTGTGTTATTAATATTATTTGTATGCAAAAATATTATTAAGTGACGTTCACTTCACGAATTTCAAAAAAATTATCCACAGATCGTTTTCAGAAAAGTTTCAAGCGTTTTGCTTCTCGTTGATTGTTCACTTTTATGCGGCATTGTATACAAGTTCTCAATAATTGAGACAATCCGTTCGAGATTATTCTCCAGTATGGAGTCTCAATAAAATTGATTGTAATTTTATGTACTGTGTGATTCTGATCAAAAACATTTTTAAAATAAATAGCACTGGTTGTAATTATCAGTAACAGTTAGAATGTCCAAGCTCATCTGTGTCTGCTAAAATTAACGCTATATAAACAATAATGTTATTTATAACTGAACGACAATATTAGAATCGAAAAATTCTGTAAAATATCTTTATTTTAGAATTTTAGATCATTTCAAGTGTATATCAGTACAAATTCCAATGAAAAAAAACTTATTTTTCTTCAATTTTAACCTTGCATTAATTCTTATATATAGGATCCGGTATATGGGGTTTCCACTATAGGGCTGATATTGTACATGTGACTACTGTATTACTATCCTAAATAAAATGTGTTGTTTTTGTCCATAATTGTAAGAGAACCAGATAAAGACAATAGAAATCTAGTTTTTCTATATATCATGTTTTATCGTTTATTTTTACGAGGGTAGCGACATGAGGATCGCCTGTAGATAAGCACTAGCTTGAATTTACTGTTTTCCTACTATTTGTACATCAGAAATCTTAATGTTTCCTTTCGTTTCTCTAATAAAGCTGTTTTTAGGTTAAATGTAAAAAAACCAGATTAACAACAATATCCCAACCGGCACAAAAAGTCCGTAACATTTATAGAATGTTTTTAAATCGTTTTTTTCTAAATGTTTACGTCGCGAAATGTCTGCATCATTTCTAAAACATTTCATAAACGTTGTAGGCATTTCGTACCGGTTACGAAGTAATTCAAACACATCCTGTGTGAAATATGAATCAATTTTAGATTGAAGGTTGATATATGTAAAGCTCAGACTTTTTTTTGTTTTTGTTATCGGTTTATATGTACATCTTTACCTTTTACAAGATATACTTAATTGCTACAATTCTTTTGTTTGAAATACTGATATGAATTAAATGTAAAATCACTATTAAATATTTTTAATACTATTAGCACTATTAAATGAAATGCAATTAAATTTTACGCATATATTTTTAATCTTTTGTATAAACAATAATTATATATGCATATGTATATATATGTTTTACATGCATTAACACGTAGTAATGAAGAGAATATACGCTAAATTAACAACAACTTCATTTCTGCCATCACTGCGGCTACCGAGAGAGTTTTAGGACCGCCCGGTCGATAATCAAAATTACTAATTATCGAATTCAAGATGGAAGATTGAGCATAACGGTCCCTCTAATGCCATTATAATGAGGTTGTAGTGCTCGGGGTGGATAACTCAAAGTTACACTATTTAAAGTCAATTTTAAAACAGTTACACGTACGTTTATCCGGATAAATTACACGGATTGTAAAAAATTGTCTATCTTCAAATAATCAGATAGAAATAAAATTTTCTCTTCAATTCAAATGCTGTACTGAAACTTGTAACGTCCTTAGAATTTCCTTACATTTATTACATTGTATTCCAGACTCATTAACTGATATTATTTAAGTATTCTTTTCTGCGAATAATAAAACGAAAATCATATAAAATAAATAATGTCGATTTTACCAATGCATCAGGATCTATTATGAACATCATCCCGGGTCGCCTTTTTAATTTTCATTTCGATACCATAAGTACGATTTATTTCGCATTACATATCCGAAATAATAGAAGAAATTCCCACTAATTTTAAAGTTACGTGAAGGTACCAAGATCGAGGCCAAAAAATTATTTCAAAAATTAGTTGTCAAAAACGGTCTGAAAAAATCTCGCAGCACCGTGCCCTTGAAATTTCAATATGCAAGGAATGAGATAATATATGTACGTCATATTACTAGCTACGTTTTACACATAAACTATATTGGAAAGAACGACATTAGTTATATACTGTGCAACTTTCGATATTCTTTTTTTGGGGGGGGGGGGGGGTGAGTTCCGGCGGAAATATCCATCGCATCCATGTGAGTTATGACAGTAGGACAATTCTTTGCCGTCGATCTTGACAAAGAAGCAACAACAATCACTATCTATACGTATAAGAACTGATCACTGAAAACAAAATCGGCAATCTCATTTTATTTATACTTTCGGAAAAAATCACAAAAATTACAAACCGATTTTTATCGTTGTTGATCGATGTTGAGATCATCACCGCGACGCAGTGCACTGGCTGCTTCTTTCGATGAAGACGTTTTGCCTCCACTTTGCTGGCTATTGTATTCCAGTCGAAAAGAATGCCGACTTTCAGTGAAACGCGAACCGATTGTCAAAAAGATTGCAAAGGCCGACGACGCGACGCAACCCTCGCGATGTCCGATATCGAACTGACTTGCGGGTTTTGCTCCGCTCAACGACTGATCGAGATTCGAGACTGGAGAGCAAAAGAGAGGGAAAACGCGCGCGCGCTCTCTCTATCTCTCTCTCTCTCAGGAACCTCAACGTGTGCTAAAGTGAGACAGCACCATCCTCCCGGGAGTCGCAAGCATCCCCCTTTCTTTTCGTCCCGTTTACCCGGCGTGGACCTACAATGCACCCCTAAATTACAGCCCCGTTTTCCTCTGTACTTTACACACTACATTTTAAGTACATCTCTCATGTGTGATGGCGAAAATTTTTATTTTTCGATCATTCCCATAAAGGCTCTTGGTAATCGAAAATAGATGCGAAAATAGATTTGGATATCGAAACTAGAAATTGGAAAACGTTTACGTGAATCGTAGAAAAATGTATATATATTGGTGTATAAGAATCGACAGCGTACGGAGAATATTGCAACTCATATAAAAAAATGTTATAGTAAAGTATAAAAAGGATGAAATACAATAGCTGAAAATTTCTAGCAAAAACTGATGAAAATCAAAATTGAACCAACGGTCTGATTACATTCATTATATGCGACCACCAATGTGTCGGATCATCGACCATTTATGTCCTTCAAACGCAAAGTCAAACTCACATATCTAAGCAGATTCTTATTATTTCTAATCGTAGTGACACCATCAAGACGTTTCATTCGATGTCATATTATATGTCCTGCTTTGACGTAAACGATAGTTAAATTTGAATGAAGATATACAAGAATTTAATGTGACAGTTGCATCTGCTCGCTGCAGAAATGATATAATACTCGGCAAAAAGTGCAAGTTTGAGAGGATTCTTAAAGGGGAATCTCATTCACATCCTTCGCTATATATGTATAAACAACTTCAATAATGTAGCCAACCTAAATAGAGTGGAAAACAAATCAAGGAAAAACAAATAATATGGTTCTATATTTTTGATGATATAGAAAGAAGTCTTAATAATGAAAATATCAATCCCAAGTTACTGACCTGTTTTACTCATTTTATCTTGATTTTATCTGATCATCTGAATCCCCCAATCGAATGTCTTCAGAACGACACTCTATAAAGATTTTGGAGTCATCTTATACAAGATGATTATTGGGTATAGCAGCAACTAACGGATATGGAACAGGAACAAGGTGGACATCGTCTGTTAACGATGACATAAGTAGGAGGCAAATAATTTGAATACAATATTAGAAATATGCACATCATGAAGTTTAGATCAGTGGGGGGAAGACTATCTTTATCAAATGCTCGACTAAAGTCACAAGTAGAATAACAAGTAGTCAAGTACCATACATACCCGTACGTTATTTGAAATTAATGATAATAGATCTAATAATTTTTATGCAAATATTCGTAGTTATAATAGTGCATTTGGGAAATATTTTGGGAAATATTTTGGTTGTGTATCAGCTTACGTTAATGTCATTGAATTTCAAAAGCGTGGATTACCTCATCTCCGCATGTTGATACATTTGAAACCAAATTATAAAATAACGACACCTGAAATTGTAGATAAATATATCAACTCAAGTGTGGTTATGCTCAGGCATTCCTAAATAGAAATTATAGGGCTCACTGATGAGGTATCGCAATGTAGACTGTAAACGTTGACGCCACTAGGAGCGCTCGTGTCGCTGTTTGCTCTCGTTATAGAAATAAGTTTTCATTTGGTACATAAGGAGTCCAGTCGATGTACCTTTATCGTGACATATTTCAAGTTTCATGTCTTCAACCCCTGCCTTCGACCCGATATAATTTTTACACGATAATAAATGAATACAAAACGCTTTCTGAATATATTTATCTACATATCACATTAAGTCATCTACTCCGAGGATTGTTATTATGATCGATGTGGTTCCTCGTTTCGTATAGAAGTATGCGAACCTCTAATTTATTGAGGCGTGTCTGGTAATATGTACAGCGATGAAGGCACAGGTTGTTGACAGTTTCTCCCTTAATTAAAAATCTCTCGCTTTCAACAGCGTTTGTATACATGTTGAACAATGAGCTGTATATAGCAACTTTATTACCACCACCTCGTGGTACTATATAATATCAGCATGAGCTTTTGCCGGTACTGATCAAAAGCAGGTTTCACCGTGGAAAGGAACTGTTTCAATACACCGGCCAAGTCTCTTCCCCGCTCTGAAATATCACGACGTAACCTTCTAGCGAGTCTTTCATCTGCGTCCGTATCGACAAAAATTTTCATGTCGCAAAGTTTCAATATTTCTGGATCTTGAAATGTGAATATTCCATCGAAGATAATTACATTAGCTCCGTATATTATGTTGGTCCGATTTTCTATGTTGTGAGACAAAATTACAACTCGGTACTTCCGCCTTCCTTCCTTCTTTTAGTTTATAAAGTGTCTTTCTAAGAAGATCGAAATCAAAGGCATCAGGGCGATCAAAATTGTACTCGTTTTGTACGGTTAATTCGTGCTGCTCCTCGTTTAAGGCTTTATAAAATGAATCCATGGATAACAATGTTATCAACGATAAAGTCGTTGATTGGTGTAAATGTATGTATTGTGTACATATATACGCCGCGCACACACACATATAACACAAATCAACGACTTTGTAGTTCCATCTATCATGCAAGACGTCGCTGATGCTTGACCGACCACGGCGAATTGTATAGGGAAGGGTTCGGTTTCCCTCAGGTGTCATCTTAATAAGGATTGAGGCTGGGAACCGGAGGTATCATCTTATTCAGGTTTTACTGTACATTCTATATAATTCATGCGTCCTGCTAATGGCTGGATTTTTGACGATGGTGGGGTTGAGGGGAATGGCTTGTGGCTTCAATGTCATGTTATCGGGGTATACAGGTGTCATCTTATTTCCCCACAATATTGGGGAATGCAAAATTTTAAAATGGGTGGGGGGAGGGGGAAAAAGTTATTATTTCGTAAAATTTACTTTGAATTCGAACTTCCGGGGGTTTTCAGGATCGTTCAATTTAATTTAGTATGAAAAATGCAAAATCTCGATTCTATAAAGTCGTTAATCAGAACTTAGTTTTCAGGTTATCTGATTTTGAATGAAGTTTCGAAAATTTCAAGTTTAAAACAGGACGGTGAAAAGGGGGAAAAACGTTCAAACTGCGTCAAATTGACATCCAACTGATTTAAGACTCCGGGATGTTGACTTCATTGATTGTAGTATCAAAATTAGGTGATTTTGTAACCCCTATGCTAAAGAGTTACAAAATTGTGCCCACAAATTAAATACTTTATTAATGTCCCACACAACACAATCCGTCCCGTGATGACCCGAGGAGCTCCTGAGGACGTCAGAATGTCCGTTTTTTTTTTACCTGAGGAGCTTCTCGGGAGCTCCTCACGTCATCCCGGGACGGGTTGTGTTGTGTGGGTGTGCGGAGAGCGAAGTAGTCGTGAAAATGGTCGTTTTCAGAATATTACAAATAACACGAAATCTAGAAACATTATGTTTATAGTCATTATGTATATAGTTTTCAATTCAATATCTTCCAGAGTTTTCGTCCTAATGACTTGAAACTTTTAGGAAACATTTTTTATAGGTATTATACTTTAACATAAGAAATTTAAAAAAAGAATTTATTTTTTCAAAGTGATCTGACAGTTGTACGCCTTAAAAAATATGCAATTCTACTGATGAACAGCTCTTTCAAACAAACAAACAAACAAAAAATCATCAAGTGTAATTGCAGTTGACCAATTAAGTGTTAATGAGGAGTACTAATAGTTTCTCTGATTTTATTAACAGGGACAAGCAAGGACAGTTACCATGAAGTAGCAAGTATATAGGATGTTGAGCGATGTTATAAGCGAAGCTGTGTTGATCAGATTAAAAAGTTAGGGGAATACTACTGGAAGTGCTTTCAACGAAACGCTAAGAGGCAGCTCGTCAATATCCTTCGCATAACACCGAGCTGACCAGTTGTGATAAAGTAGGGACTCAGAAGAAACTATACAGCAATGTAGAAACGATTTCCTTTAAAAACTTCGTGAAGCAGCTCGCGTGGAAGCTGTTCCACAGAAATGCTCCGAATATCTGACAGAATCAGATGTCGAAAATAAGTCAAAGTCATGGACAGAAAAATGACATAATTCTGGTATTATATTTATTGCTAACATCGCAGTCTTTGTTAATTTTTATATAATTTTTAGTCCTATTGCCTGTCAGGAACACATTTCATTCACGATAAGTGGCTGTACAATCCAATTCTCATTACTCGATATTCGTAATAAATACATTTTCTCTCGAATAAAAAACTTAACTTATTTACACCTTGCACACTAGTTCCGCAGTTTCTTTACACATTGGGTTTTTACAATTACATTTTCTCTTAGTTTCGATGTTTCTATCTATTATATCATTGTTCCTAAAAAAAGAAACTTATACAATCTCTTCTTTCAATACTTAAACTCGTTATGTCAAAAATTAGCTATATTATTTGAGAATCTACGATTCAAAGTGATTCAAAAAGTGGATTTTATAAATTACTTTTTTCTATTTTTACTTCGACCCTCACCGTAGGTCGGAAGAAGAATTGGATTTGGTCACCCTGGTTTGTGAATTTAAATTAAATTCAAGTACGAATTTATTTTACATTATGTTCAGCTTATACATAAATAGAAATTAATTTTCAAGAAACAAAAAAGAAATACATTATAATATTTACATTTTGAGCATACGCCTTCAAATTAATTAAAAATTTATTACACTTTAGTACGTTATGTAAATCCAACCAAACGAAAAAAAAAAACTTTTTTGTTTGGTTGGAACCGTTGGAACTTTAAAAATGTCATTTGTTATTTCGAATGCTTCAGAATCATCATTTCTGTCATATATATATCAAATCATCATGCTCTTCGTCAATCATATTTGATAATTGATGTTGAGGACCAGGCAATCCGGCCCATAATCTCATCCCGATGATGACAATATTCAGAACGATCAAAGCAATAATACTCGCTGCAAGACGTTCCATCTTTGTGGACGAGGATCTTTTTTTGTTTTTTAAATACTGAACAGTCTACACTATATGTTTATAATCACAGCGACTTTTTTTCGGCAGGTTCTTCTTTTATCGAATGACTACAATCCATAAGCGCGGGGTTAGCCACTGCTATGACGTCGTCGCCGCGTGATGCGATCACCTGAAAATGATAAAAGTCTAAACTTTATTACCTTTTATTAAATTTACCTTCAGGTTGAAATCACCCTCTTTATCTGTTATATCCGTTACTGGGTCGTTTGTATCCTGAAAAGTGGGTAAAATCTTTATTTTTTGATTCAAACATATACGAAAAGCAGCGATATCAAACAATCATGTTTTATAGAAGGAAATATTACCTTATAATTTTAAGATCATGTTTTCTTAAAAAAAAAAAAAATCTGAAACATTCAAATGTCGACCACAAAAATAAATTTATTATCTTCTACATTACATCTTTCATTCATTAATTCATTAATTTTGTCAGACCTCCATTTATGTAGCTACGTATGCATTGATAATTTTTGTAATTATTTAATTCATCTGTATATTTTTGACATGAAAACTAATATTGCATACGTTCATTTTCTATTAAAAAAAAAAAAGTTTACTTTATTTATGGACTTCAAATTACCGACCTTTTTAACATATTTTCTAGATTTCCCTCATAGAAAAAAAATATGTTCGGTGTCCGAAATGACACTCAATAACAAACTTAGTCTTTTACAAGTTAATATATCTTTCACTGAACAGTTCTCTGTTTGAAAATAACAGTATGTATTTCGTTTTATCACTGGGAACATGTGACCCGACCTCTGAAGGAATATTCGAAAAAATGTTTTATTTTAATTATTCTAATATATATAATATATATTGACACCATTTAATCATTTATTTATTCTTTCACTTTTACGAGAATTCTTCAGAAAACCTAGCCATTAATTTACTTCAAAATAAAATCTATTATATATGCTACAACATACAGAAAAGGCTAGAAAAAATACTGTCAAACTCACGTGTATCGAGGACGATTCCTCATTCGAAAAAGAAAACTGACTGTCGGTGTCACTCAATTCTTCGACACTATAGCGCTGAAAATCCCATTGCTACTCTTCTTGTGCCAAACCGGACTGCAACAATACGAATAAAATCTCATTATTTATTTTGAAAAAAAAAAATAATTGTAGAGTATTTATTTGAATTGTTAAATTAGTTTTGCTAGTTTAAGTAACGAAGAAATGCCCATTATTAATTTGTAACAAAAGGGGCTGTGAAGATTCATTAAAGGTCAACTTTTTCATAAAAACATACATTTCAAAGTATGAACAGAATTGTAAACTGCAATGTACTATGAATTAAAAAAAAAATCTCATGATGTCTTGAGACACTGATACTTTATTGCTGATTTGATTAATTTATCAAAAGGTTTGTGACAGCTCGCCCATATTCTTTCAAAGGCGAGAAAGATAGGATAGTCGTTAAATAATTACCTGGGGGATCGATGCCTCGAAAGACCTAAACTCCGAAGGTTCAACTCCGCCTAGAACATTCAACTGCTATTATATCGATTCTAATTACACCAAAATCGACCATTCGTCGGATTGTCAATATGACGGGACTGTACAGTTAATAGTTTATAAACATTCCAAAGTGTTGACGCCTTGAAAGCTACAGCATTCATGACCGAACAGTCTCGATTGTTTATCTTTACATGACAAAGTGTATATCAATACACATCGTTATTAGTAACCAACATGTTAGGTGCTATTGTGAATCTACGAAAATGCTTTCGAATTCTCCAAATATGACAATTCAAATTAGTTCTTAATCGTACAATTTCTTAATTTAGAAGTTACTCTTCTTCATTTGCTAATAATATGTGGCATTTATTATTATTTCATTGAACGACTACTTTTAATTTTTAGAGTAGGATTTTACTTCAGTTGTACAAGTAAATTAATTACAGCTAACCCAACAAAATAAATAAATAAACATAATAATGAATACATTTTTCTCATCTTTGTGCCAATTAGGTAAGGATATCGAAATAAAATATATAATTTTAAAATATAAAAATATATTGCGTTTACATGTACAAACACAGAGTGCGCTCGATATTTTAAGAAAACTTAAGAAATTTAAAAAGTTCACTTTAACATTACCAATATTTCTAGAAATATTATTGTTTAAGTTTCACCTTGCTATGCTTCAAAATGTGCATGTTTTATCGAATTTTCTATTTTTTTTTTCGAATATCTTAGAATGAAATAGAGAATTCCTTTTAAAAAGCCACATTGAACTTTATCTGAGCTTTAAGATTAGTAATTAATTCAAATTTAATTCTTAACTGCCAATAATTTGTCATTAACATTTTTTTATAATATATAATATATTCATATATTATTTTTTTATTATTCACTTGCTTAGCACTATCTTAAGTGAAAAAAGTATATTTTTATAGCCCAGGCTTTATAAAAATTCTTTTTTATGATTGCGTATCGGCCCCCAAGTATCCGATCAGTCTCCCTAGTAACTTCGTGTTCTTTGTAACTACATTCATGAGTGCAGTAACACAGAAAACTTGCAGAAAACCTAAAGTATAGTCTATTCCGGAGGGATTTACATTGCGTCATTAAAGTCAACAATCATCGCGACGGGAATCAAATGTAATTGCTATTAATGTCTAAAAAAAAACACCTCGAGATTTTTACAGATCCTTTTCACGTTACATATATGGGGTTTGAGATCCATTGGCCTCAGAGTATATCCAGTCCATCATCAGCGATTTCGTGCCTCTTCGTGGTCTTTCGTTCTTCTCGTTTTATTTCTCATCCTTTGGCATTATGCTCCTTCTACCTGCTGCGTACTCTTTATATATTTATGTTTCTTGAGTGTAATTGTTGCATGTTACATACCTCGTTGCTTATAAAGACAATGTAATCATTGTAAAAATCGGTGGAATAATACACAAAATAATATGCAACAATACTTCGCGTATACAGAATGACCAGGCGCTTCCAAAACATATTATAGCATATGCAGGGAATCGTAGAATCGGAAAGAGCTTCTGATTGGCTAATGGTGATGGCGCATGGAGCAATTAGTGCACCAGCGAATATATCTAATGTCGATATGAAATAAAGTACAAGGCAGATGGAAGAAACAATGGATTTCAAAAATCATCTCACTTTTATTCCTATTATCTCGCTGATCAAAGACACTAATAGATGGACTGAGCCCATGATAAATAGTAGGACAAATTACTGTCAGCACCGTCTGCGAAGATAGCTTTGTGAACCTGGCACCCCACTTTGGCGTAGCCAAAAAGTTTTATGTTTTTTCGAAAGAATTAGGATTGTAGTTGATTGTATAGTGAACAAATTTTCGTTTGTAGTTTAAAAAAAAAAAGTTACGGGGGGTCAAAAACTACCCAGCACCCAAAATTAAAAAACAAAAAATGTAAATTTTTTTTACAATTAAACATCGTTTGTAGTTTA